>JAVGWN010001625.1:0-12134 GCA_034552555.1 Semaprochilodus insignis | reverse complement strand
TCCCCTCTGTCTGTCTGTCTGTCTGCCTCTCTCTTTATCTTTCCCTGTTTGTCTGATGGTCTGTCTCTCTCTCTATCACTTTCTTTCTCTCACACTTTCTCTCTCTCCCCTCTCTCTCTGTGTTCTACCCATCTCTCTCTCTCCAAACCATCTCATTCTGTCCCATCTTGTCTGTCTCTCTTTCTCTCTGCCTCATCTCTCTCTCTCTCTCTCTCTGTCTTTCTCTCTCTCTCTCTCTCTCTCTCTCTCTCTTTCTCTCACTCTCTGTCCCACTCATCTCTCTCTGTCCCATCTCACCTGTCTCTTTTTCTATCTGTCTCTCTCTCTTTCTCTCTCTCATCTTTCTCTCTTCCTTCTTAGTGCTGCTCTGCTGTACAGTAATAACCTGAACCTCACCACAAGCATTTCAATGCATGAATGTCCTGACACGCTGTGCAAATGACAACTAAACTTGAACTCTCTCTGTCTGTGTCCTTCTCTCTCTTCACCCTCTCTCCCTCTGTGCACCCTCTGTCTGTCCCACACAACTCTCCCTCTCTCTGTTTCTCTCTCTACTGCCTCTTTCTCTTTCCCCTCTCTCTATTTCTCCTTGTCCCTTTCTTTTTCTCTCTCCACCTCTCTCTTTCACTGCCCCCCTCTGCTTTATTTCTCTCTTCTGTCTATCTGTCTGTCTGTCTGTCTCTTTCTTTCTCTATGTCTGTCCATCTGTCTCTCTATTTTTTTCTGTTTATCTGCTGTTTTTTCTCTCTCATTCTCTCTCTCTCTCTCTCTCTCTCTCTCTCTCTCTCTCTCTCTCTGTCTCTCTTTCTGATCTCAGCTACTTTAAGAAGTTCCAGTATTGTGGTTATGCTCCTCACGTGCGCAGCTGCAAGCCCAACACTGACGGCATCTCGTCCTTCGAGGACCTTCTGGCCAACATCGTCCTCCGTGTCTTCGTCTGGGTCGTCTCCGCCACTACCTGCTTCGGCAACATCTTCGTCATCTGCATGCGCTCCTACATTCGCTCCGAGAACAAGCTCCACGCCATGTGCATCATTTCCCTCTGCTGTAAGAGAGCCCTTCACACATTCATTCTCTCTTCTCCTTCATGTTACTGATCACATTAATATCTGGAACTTCAGTCTCATAAAGAACTTAGGCCACATCCAGCCAAATGACTTGTTTTCCTGATTTTCTAATCTCAAAATAAGTCAATCAAAATGCACATACTTAGATATGGAGTTGTGTGTTTAACATGTTGGGTATGATCTTGCATGTGCCATACTGGTGTAACAAGGGAGTTGAGGCAGGTTGCAAGCGCATAATGGTGTCATTTGGGGCAGTACAATAATCCGCATCAGGATAATAGGCAGGGATCAAAACACAGGCAGGCAAAGACAGAGACATACCCAGCAACCAACAACCAGGAGACAAGGCAAGGAGTCAAAACAGGTTGGGCAAACCAAACACAGCTCAGAACTCAGATTAGGCACACAGGCACTTTACAAACTAACAGGCCAAACCCAGGGGTGTATTACACAAGGGCTGATTAGGAACACCTGGTAAGGCCAGGAGCCACAAACTAGTGACAGGTGAGGAGTGTGACAAGAGAGCGGAGACAGGGAGGAGCCATAGACCAAAATAACAACAAAAGCACATGAATGTGGCAGGAGGGAAAACAAAGACAGGAACAGTCAGAGAGACAGGAGCAGGTCAAGACAGGATATTACAACTGACATATTTTCATATTTTCTTCCACATAATTTCACCAGGGGAAGGCATATGACTGTACACACTCATCAGCAAAACAATAGCTGCACAGAATAGCTGCACCCAGAAGGAATCAACCAACAGGAATGAAACTTGGTGGGTAGGTTTGACGTTATGAGACATGCAAATGATTCAACACCCATGATTGTGGACATTCAGGGAGCAGTGACGCCCTCCAGGCGTCATCCTGTTAGTGCCAGCACCATTGGCAGACGGCTGCACGACACGGGTCCACATGTACACAGACCATTATGACGACTGTCCTTAACACCACGTCAACATCACCAAAGACTGCAATGGTGTTGTGCCATGGAGAGACTCAGAATGGCAGCGGGTCATCTTCAGTGATGAGTCCTGCTTTTGTCTTGTTGGAGACGACCAACGAATCCGTGTGTGGAGGCACCGTGGTCAGCACGAAGATAAACGTTTTGTTGTCACGTGTCACATGTCCAGAAGACCTGGTGTCACTCCACCTCCACCCCTACAGCACAATCTGCAGGAACTGTGTGAGAATATTCAAGCTGCATGGGATGGATTATCACAGGACACCATTAGGAACCTCTACAACTCCATGCCGAGACATCTGGCATGTGGCGTTAGCAAACATGGCTGCCCGTCACCATACTGAGAGACACTACTTCTGGTAGTCAGTTTTTACTGGTTTAGCTCTCTGTGCATTGTGTAAGGGTGGAGTTGGAAGCTTGTCGGTAGGTGGGCAGTAAGGATTGTGTTACAAGATGACATCACCTTGTAACAGAGCAAAGGGCTGGAATTTCAGTGAGGCAGTGTTTCAGGCAGATGAGAGAAGTGATTTCTGTGGAAGAGAGGTTTTCCCTCTGGCATCTACTATGGGCTTTGTAACTTTGCAGACCATTTGCATGCACTAAATGCTGTACCACTGGAAGAACAGATAACGATTATTAGTGATAAGAGATTAAGGTATGTTTTAAAATACATATCAGAACAGAAAGGGACACAAAATCATTTCTCTGGCTTTCGGACTCGATCAAACCACAGCGAGAGCTGTTATCGCCAATGAAACCCAACTTGAAACAGTGGTCTTCCTAGAAGTGGCCGGCCCCCCAAAATTCCTCAAAGGGCACAGCGACGACTCATTCGGGAAGTCACAAAAGAACCCAGATGAACATGCAAGGAACAGCAGGCCTTGGCCGTCTCATGATAAGGTCAGCGTTTGTGATTTCACCACCAGAAAGAGACTGGATAAAAATGGCATCCATGGGACAGCTGCAGGGCAAAAACCTCTGCTAACCAAGATAAGCATAAAGACCTGTGCTACATTTGCCAAAATCACCTCAAAGACCTTCAGGCTTTCAGAAATACTGTTCTGTGGACTGAGTTCTGTGGACTGAGTGGAACCTTTTGGAAGCAAAGACTAAAGAAAATAAATGAGACTCTGGAGTGACCTGGTCAGAGTCCTTACTTGAACACTGTTTAGATGCTGTGGCAATACTTGACCTTAAATGGTCAGTTCACGCTTGAAAGCCCTCCGGTATGGCTGAATTACAGCAATTCTGCAGAGAAGCGTGGGCCAGAATTCCCCCCACAGTGATGTGAGAGACTGATCTCCAGTTATAGGAGGTGTTTAGTTGCTGTTGTTGCCTCTAAAGGAGACACAATCAGTTATTAAGTCAACTTTTGTATACGGGGGACATAGGTGCTGCAAAACGTTTCCTTCAGTAACAAGAAACTATGCGTATTAATAAGCCAAAGACGGATCAAATTTACACTCATCACAAGAGTGGCTGCAGTCAGAAGGAATCACCCGACAGGAATGAAACTTGGTGGGTTGGTTTGTCATTGTGAGAAATGCGAATGATTCAAGCTTCACGCTCGGCCATGCCTGTTACGTAAGCAAGGACAGGCCTTATCACTGTACCTGACTGACCCAACAGCCACAATTGCGGACATTCAGCGAGCAGTGATGCCCTCCATGAGTCATCCTGTTAGTGCCAGCAGCATTGGCAGACGGCTGTACAACGCAGGACTGCATGCACCCAGACTGTTGTGACGACTGTCCTTAACATCACGTCAACGTCACCAAAGATTGCAATGGTGTCGTGCCAGACTCAGAATGTCAGCAGGTCATCTTCAGTGACGAGTCCCGCTTTTGTCTTGGTGGAGACGACCAACGAATCTGTGTGGCTCCGTGGTCAGCATGAAGATGAACGCCAAGGAAAGTCCCAAGAGCGGCTCCATTGTGGCACAAACATTCTTATGGACCTGACTGCATTGTTTTATCACCAACTTCTTAGCAACTTGTTTTCATTAATGTCAGTTACAGTCATTTGCTCTCTTTGTCAGATGTTCTTATCCAGATCAAGTTACTACCGATTTCTTACACAGGCAGGTGAAGGTAGTGTCTTGCCCAAGGACACTTACTGCTGTAGTGTAGCAGTATAGTATAGCAGGGAAATGAACCCCAGGCTACAGAGGTGTTATCCACTACTCTATACCAACCTACTTGTATGCAATTAGCATTTACGTTTAAGGTTAATTACCACAATATTACCATATTACCATGTAATTGCACATGTATTACCGATCTATAACATTAAGTGCTACCTGAATAGGCATTGCTTGGTATTCCCTGTGTTCCTTCAGGTGCCTTCATGATGGATTACGTACAGTCTCTGTTGTCACCTTACAGCAAAATTCTCTTTACAGCTAATTAAGCCCGCTGAGTCCTGCTGAGTTTTTCTGGCAGATTTCACACACCATTTACTCAGCGCGGGAAGAAAAGGAGTCCCTGTTGGGCTTAAGATGTGCAAGGTTTCCCACCTCTCAGATCTGCTCCCTAAGCTGTTTAAGAGAACATTCACATCTACTGTAGCTGTAAGCGCTAACAGGTCAAAGGTAGAGTGTTGCTAGAAAGAAGCATGTTGAGGCTTTAAAGAGCTTTTATATTGTCTGCTTGTTTACCTGCTGTGTCTTTTACTATTAATAACCCTGCAGAAATCTTCAGCCTGTAGGGGCTTAATGCTGTAGTCAGTTATATTTAACCTCTAAGTACAGGGTGGGAAACGTTCCCTCCATCTTTATAAAACAGGTGGGAAGCCCGGGGACAGCTTATGTTCTAAAACTGCACTTTACAAACCGTGGACTACACCACAGCCAATATGTTCAGATGCTTTAGAACATACCAGTAAAAACAAGTTTCATACTGAGAAAAAAAAAACGTCCCAAACTGTATTTTATGTATTAAAAATGTATTTAATAAAACAATTCAATTGCTAAAATAGGTATAAAGTGCTGATTTATAGGGAAGATAAGAAGTGATGTTTGCTGTCTAGCTGAGTGCACAGGAGGGGGGTTGTTGTAGTAACTTTCTGGCAGGCTATATCAAACGTCCCCACAGGTCATTGGGCCACATTTTGGACTGCCCTTGAAGAATCATTATGTTGTGAGCTTTTAAAGCACCATTAAAAAGAACTACTGAAAGGTTCTACAGGGAATCTTCTAACAGTTCCTCTATAAGTGGTTTTCAATCGATGGGCCGCTGGGGTACAGCTAGGGGGCCACAGGTATTTCTAAGTTTTATGTTAAGTATTTTTAAATTTGTGATTTTTGTTGCTGTGCTTATATGTCAATTTCTAAACGAATCAAAGTTTAAGGTTATTGGCACATACACGGTGCAACTAGCAGTGAAATGCTTTGATAATTGCCTTTTCACTTGTAACAATAAGATAATATGAAAATAGAATATCTAAAATCAAAGATCCTGGTTACCAGGAACAATAAATGATGATACATTTACATTTATTGAGCTACACATACAGAAGTAGTGTCTCTCAGTATGGCATCAGGCCACCATGTTTGCTAACCCAACATGCCAGACGTCTCAGCATGGAGTTGTAGAGGTTAATGGTGTCCTGTGATACTCCATCCCATGCATTCTCACACAGTTCCTGCAGTTCCTGCAGATTGTGCGGTAGGGGTGGAGGTGAGGTGACACCAGGCCTGGTGCTGATCACAATGCCTCCACACACGGATTAGTTGGTCATCTTCACCAAGACAAAAGCGAGACTTGTCACTGAAGATGACCCGCTGCCATTCTGAGTCACTCCATGACAGTCTGGCACGACACCATTGCAGTCTTTGGTGACGTTGACGTGGTGTTAAGGGCAGTCGTTGTAGCGGTCTGCGTCCATGTAGTCCTGCGTCATGCAGCCATCTACCAATGGTGTTGGCACTAACAGGATGACTCATGGAGGGCATCACTGGTCGCTGAATGTCTGCAATCGTGGCTGTTGGGTCAGTCAGGTACAGCGATAAGGCCCGTCCTTGCTTATGTCACATGCACGGCCGAGCATGAAACATGAATCATTTGTTTGTATCTTGATGTCAAACCTACCCACCAAGATTCATTCCTGTCGGTTGATTCCTTCTAGGTGCAGCTATTTGTGCAACTACTCTTTTGATGAAGAGTGTGGTTATTAATCATGGAATTGACCACTCACAGTCTTCTCCTGGAACTTGCGTGTGCAGGTTTTCCTCTTACTGACTTGTGAGGTCACTTGGAATACAAGAATATAACTGGGTCCCTCAGAAGGTCTTTAGAAGTCAGTATATGGAAGCAGCCTGATATACACCCACCTGATTGCTCTGTTCTATGGCTTTGCTCCAAAGACCCTTTTTTGGAAGAGTCTAGCATGCTTCACTCTGCCCGGATAGAACACAAATGATTCCTTTGTATTCCCGTATACGTTTTCAAGCTTTCAAAGGATTTCTTGCGTTTCCACTCTGGACTGTCAAATATGTCATGTTTCTATGAATGTTACCCCTATTTTTACAGCTCTGTCTCCGCCCCCTCACCACTCGCCGGTGCACTGGGTGTAGTTATCCGTGAAATTAAAAATCACTGTTGATTCCAACTTTTTGATATGCTCCAAATATCAGGATTTATCAACATTGCCGCCACAGTGAGAGAGGGAGAGAGAGAGAGAGAGAGAGAGAGAGAGAGAGATAGAGAGATGTTGGGTGATGAAGGTTCAGATCAGATCCAAGACATTTGCTCAAGTGGAAAGCATTTCCCAAGAGTTTTCGCTTTGATGTCTTCCGTGGTGCTCAAATGTAGTAATTGATTTTTTTTCCATTGGTGGTTGAAGATTAGCATGTAACTGTGGGGTTGTCTGTGAATGAGAGCGCTCCAAATGGCACTGTTTGCTTAGCCAGGCATGGTCAGATGTGTGGTGGGGAGCAGGAATTCCATCAAAAGCATGAAGGGATGATGGTTTAGGGGTGACAAAGATGTAGAGCGGAACCTGAAGCATCCTGTAGTGTGGTGAAGGCGCAGTCTTACTGAAGCTGAGGAGTTTAAAAGCAGGTTTGATGTTATTTTCTGATAGACTGCCCATGGCAAAGACATGAGAGCGAAGCACTCTGAAAAGTCAGCAGCCGTGCCTCAGAAACAAATGAAAACTTTCAAAGCTAACATCTACCCGCAATAGCTGCTGATCTTTACACTCTCAGCATATTGTTGCTGTCCAAAGACAAACATGTATCGACAAAATGGCAATTTTACAGGAGATGCCAAAAACCTAATTTAATTATAATGTGAGTCAATAGACTTTTGTGGTTGTGGGCCATTTCTGTTGGTCCATTCATCATGAAATTTTCACACAGTGTAAACAGCAGCTGCTGTGTTCAAAAGATGCACAAAAGTAAAAATCGACAAAAATGGAGATACATGAATGTGACTGTGTGATATATCACACATTTGAGAAAGCAAGTTATTATCCTGATTTTCTGTTTTCAGACATGTTTGCTTTTGGCTGGGAGGATGAGCTGACCTTCTGAGTTCTGTGCTGAGCGTGTTCAGAAGGCATGTGATATTGTGAAATCCAAAAAATATATCCAGCTGCAGACACTGGAACACCCGGGTTCCCATTTCCACCGGAGTCATTAAGTTCCTCTACAATAAACCGTTTCACACCATACCACTCTGAATGACTTCGTATACAGCTCAACTACTGAATTATGCAGACAATTTGAGAGATTGCTGGAATTCCCCTTCAACACTCAGCCTCTACTGATACTGTAGCATTGTCCACATATGCCATAAGCAAGGTAGGGCTTATCTTATATGCATTCATATCCAAATATACAGCCTATTGCACACCTTATATACCCACCAAGCCAGCTCATGATACATTACTTCCTTCATGAGCTACGCACTGCCGCAGTCGAAAGTAGGAAGTGGTCATAATAATGTGACTCAACTGTGTAATATATCACAAATTTGAGAAAACAAGTTATTATTGTGACTTTCTGTTTTCTAAGTTCTGTGCTGAGCGCGCTCAGAAGTCATGTGATATCATGAAATCCCTTTTTAATTACACTGAGTGTATCCAGCTCATTTGAGAATGCAATGTTAGCGCTGTAGACACCGGAATACCTGGGTTCCTATTTCCACCAGAGTCATGTGACTTCCTTCATTATTGACTCGACTGAATAATATGTCACAAATTTGAGAAAACAAGTTATTATTGTGACTTTTCAGACATGTTTGCTTCTGGCTGGGAGGATGAGCTGAACTTCTGAGTTCTGTGCTGAGTGCTCATTTGGGACTGCTGTGTTAGCGCTGTAGACACCGGAACACCCGGGTTCCTATACCCACCAGAGTTCCACCAAAGTTTCTCTATTATAAATCATTTCTTACCATACCACTCTGCATCACTTCATTTACAGCTCAACTATTGAATTATGCTGAGCATTTGAGGGAGAGATTGCTGGAATTCCACGTTAATACTTAGCCTCCCCCGATGCTGTGGCATTGTCCACATATGCCAGCACCCCAGCAAGGTAGGGCTTATTCCCACTACTTCAGCTTTTGGACTTTGTTGGCAAGGTAAACAGCAAAGTGCTGCATCAGTTCATTTTGTTTGGATATGTAGAAGGGATGCGGAGGGGCAGCCAGGGAGACCGGCAGCTCGAAAATCTAGCATGACAATAGCTGACAGTCGCATTCGAAGCCTGCTTTTATTGAGGGTTTTAATGAAGTGCCTTTTTTAGAGACCAAAATCAGGCTTCCTGTATTCACCGCTAGCTTTGAGGTAATCCACATCCTTCTTCGAACCACCCTTATGGTTTATTGAAGATGCCCATGCAATGGGGTTCAAGTAGTGAAACCGAATCATGTATGGCCTTATAAGATGACTTTTCTGAAGTGCACTTAGTCGGCAAATAACCAGAGTCACAAAGTCTTGGATAATATTCCTCATTACAGCATACTGAGTACCTGATTAAAATGCTAATCAGTTACTTGTTGATCGTATAGAGCTCTGTGGAAGACTCAGATTGCTTTCATCTACTCCTCAGTTCCCACATCCCAATAATTAAGGCATAAAAAGAAGTGTTGAATATACTTTGTGCTTGTTTGCTGTTTTTTCTGCACATTTAATCTTAAAGCACCCGTACGTGGAAAACGGAATGTGTTCACTTTCAGGAAATAAGAGTTTGGTGCAGTACGCTAACACTGTTAAAGTTTCAACGCATCAAAAAAAAATCTTAGCAAGTAAAATGATTTTATATCTAATTAATATATCTTAAATGTCACATTTCGAGATTGTTTTATTCTAATTTTAAGATTATTGTACTTATTTCCAGAAATTTTTTACTTCACTTTTTGTAAGCCAAATTGTCTCAATATATTGGCAGATAATGTTGCCTATTTTAAGAAACGTGCTTGAACCAAGTCAACTTATCTGCCAGTATAGTGAGAAAATTTGCCTTACTAAAATCACCGAAATCAGATCAAAAACACCTGGAAATAAGATTTGTCACCTCAGGCTTATGAGGATGATGGGGCTATACATACCTGCGGGGTGTGAGTGACGGGACCCATAGATTGAGAAGAGGTGGTACAGTGCAGTGAATGTCTTGTTCCATGTGTGGATAATGGTTCCAAAGCAGATGGTCAGGGCGTACGGTCAAGCGGGGCTACCAGCAGTGGCTAAAATCCCAATTTACAGGAAATTCTTCTCGGAATTGTGCCAGGGAAGGCATCCACCAAATCTGGTCCAACTCCGCAATTCTTTGATGCAAGAGTGTCTGAACATTAATAAATGACAATAAATGACACAAGTAGTGTCTCTCAGGCCACCATGTTTGCTAACGCAACATGCCAAATGTCTCGGCATGGAGTTGTAGAGGTTCCTAATGGTGTCCTGTGATAATCCATCCCATGCAGCTTGGTATTCTCACACAGCTCCTGCAGATGGTGCGGTAGGGGTGGAGGTGGAGTGACACCAGGCCTTCTGAACGTGTGACGCATGACAACAAACTGTTCATCTTGGCGCTGACCACGGTGCCTCCACACACGGATTCGTTGGTTGCCTCCACCAAGTCAAAAGCGGGATGACCCGTTGTCATTCTGAGTCACTCCATGACAGTCTGGCACGACACCATTGCAGTCGTGCTGACATGGTGTTAAGGACAGTCGTCGTAAGGGTCTGTGTGCATGTAGACAAGCGTCTTGCAGTCGTCTGCCAATGGTGCTGGCAGGATTGTCTGCAATCGTGGCTGCTGAGTTAGTCAGGTACAGCGATAAGGTCCGTCCTTGCTTGTGTCACATGTGCGGTGGGGCATGGCACCTGAATCATTCGCATGTCTCACAATGTCAAACCTGCACACCAACTGACATTCCTCTCAGTTGACTCCTTCTGAGTGCAACTATTTGTGCAGCTATTGTTTTTGACAATGAATGTATGAAAGCATAAAGCAGAATTTTGGCATTAGCAAATGATAAAAAGCAACCTCAGTGATTGACCTGGTATGGGGTTCGAATGTAAGTTAGGAACTGTAAATGAATCCAGGGTTTATAATGACTAGCACTGATTTAATCGGAACACCATCAACATTCACAGTGAGACAGGAGAAGCTGGAAACGAGTGTTTTAGGGCCGACTAACAAGGTTCTGGCTTTATCTGCATTTAATTTCAAGAAATGATTATCCAGCCAGTGTTTTAAATCAGGCACTCAGGGACTGAGATGAGACTCAAGGGCATGTGGTGTTGATGTAAATCTGGATATCATCTGCGTAGCTGTTAAACTTAAGACCATTAGTTCAAATGATCTGACCTAGGGGTGAGATAAATAAAAGAAAATGAATGGGTCCAAGGACAGAACCTAGGGGCACTCCCTGCAAGACTGGAGTAAGGGATAACTTGTGTATTCCACTGGAGATAAACCATTGCCAGTTGGTAAGATCAAGAGCTAAGCCTGAAACGCCTACGCATGAAAGTCTGGAATGAAGGAAGTCATGGTTCACAGTGTCAAAAGCTACAGTGAGGTTGAGGAGGATAAGGATATTAAGAAAACCATCTTCGGTAGACTGTAGAAGATCATCAGCAACTCTTAACAGGGCAGACTGAGTTCTATCCAGGGTGCGGAAGCCAGACTGGAATGGCTCATACAGCACATTTCCATGGGGAATATCCTGAAGATGTGAGGCCACAACTCTTTCTATCACCTTAACTAAGAAAGGGAGTTTGGAAATGGGTCTGTAATTGGAAGGTATCGAAGTGCCTAATCCAGGCTTCTTAAGTATGGGTGTAACCACGGCTATTCTGAGAGAAGTAGGGGCAGAACCAGAGGAGAAACTAAATTAATCAGACGAGCTACAGGAGGAGAGATAGCAGAGAAAAGGATTTAAGAAAAGCAGTAGAAGCAGGGCCCAGCTGACAAGAGGAGGAGAAGACTTGGAGATGATTTCAGAGACTGTAGATGAGGTGAAAGAGAGTAGACTATCCACATTCTGTTTAGTAACGTGGAAGAAAGCTGACTGTGTTACAGTTGAAAAGCCTGACACTGAGCAGGAGAGCTGGGAGTAGATGACGTGGGAGGTTGGGACGCTGGGAAGAAGGTGGTTTATGGTCTTAAACAGAGTTTTAAGCCTTGAATTACCTCCATTTATAGTAGATGAAAAGTAGGTTGGGCAGCATACAGGGCTTCCCGGTACCTACAGATGTGTTCCCTAACCAGGAAATGATGAACAGGAAGTCCGGGTTTCTTGTACAGATGCTCAAGACACCCACCATTTACTTTAATAGCTCTGAGTTCAGGGGTGAAGCATGGGGAGGTACAAGAAGCAGGGACCTGTTTAGTTTTGAGGGGAACGTGAATATGTTGGAAGCAGAGTGAAGTCATTGTGTCTGAAAGACGTAAGGTCTGAAGGGAGATAACAGATAAAGATCAACAGAATCAAGATTATGAAAAGAGACAGTGGTGTTGTTAATAGGTTTAGAGGTGAGGGTCCTAAGATAACATTCCATAAGCTTATGGTCAGTGTAGGTGAACAGTCAGTTAAGCTTGTGATCCAAATAAGTAAAGAGTAATTTGACCTGTTGAAATTCTAAATACATGGG
>JAVGWN010001623.1:0-12134 GCA_034552555.1 Semaprochilodus insignis | reverse complement strand
ACAGTGGCTAGGGAAAACTCCCTTAGAGTAAGAGGAAGAAGGTATGTATACAGTGGATTGCAGCTCTGTTCAATGTGTATCCTGTGTGCCTGTCTGGGTGCTTGAGATGTTTAAATGTTGAAACCACTGTACACGTCTCAGTCGCTTAGTTTAATACTAAATAGTATTGAGAGGGGTCTGGACAACTATTAACACTGTTTACATTTTGGTTTAGCATGACAGCATGTCTGTGGGTGAACTGAAGTGAAAATACGACTGAATATACAAAGCTAGAGTTTACTGAGCTATAATGAATTTACTGAGCTACACTAAACACTGCGTCAAGTTATAACTGACAGTAATAGTTCCTCCCCATGAACACTGTGCTGTTTACGTGTTGTACTGGTTTAGTCCAGCAGATGGTTCTAGTGAGCTGTAGTTTACATCACTGTGGCTGATTAATAAGTCTAAGAATCACTTTATGGCCACTGAGATCTTCTTGCTCAAAATCAGACACTAATATGTAAACATGAAATGGTGCACACTGATGTGCATAACATGATGGCTTATGGGATAACATGATCAGATGTCTGGTTCCTATCACAACCACTGTGAACACTGTTGATTTGGAAAGGAAAACCACACCACTCTGAATGACTTTAATTTACATCTTAACTATTAATCATTAAATTATGCAGGATTTTTGAAAGTTTGGTATAATTGCACTAGAGACAATGCAGCAAATTGCATGAATCACATGATTGTCACAACCCTGTGGCCACTGTAGAACTTCACACTCCGCACAAAGTTCAGTTTTCACACTGTGTTCTAATTCATGTTTTTGTCCAGTAGGTTCCTGGTGATACTTTTGCTTGGACAGAATAATAAATCACTCTTCGAGCTTAGATTTATGTCTAAATGTAAGAGGTCAACTGAGTACCCAACAATGGGAAATGAAGCAAGTAGGCGCAGTTATTAGAGGGACTCGACACTGAATATAACTTGACATGGGAGGACACAGAATTTTTATTATTATTATTTTTTTTTTTTTTTTAAATTAGGTTCAGAGAGAGACCATTTTAATTTATGAACATGGAACTTTCCTATAACAAATTTTGTGATATATATATATGTGTGTGTGTGTGTGTGTGTGTGTGTGTGTGTGTGTGTGTGTATATACACACACACACACTGTGTTCTAATTCATCCACTATATCAATCCATATGATACTTCAAATTTTTTTTCCGATGAAGCTTTGCATATCCATCCGAACACTTAGGTGTAAATACAGTGATACAACAATAAAACATATGAACAATTGTTTCTTTGACTCAACATGTCATCCTTCAACATGCACGGAAGACAAGCATCAAGACTCCTCTTTGTTCTGGCAACCAGATGGTGGAATGAAGTTATGAACTTCATGAACTTATGAACTTATCTTGTTTCTACGTACGAGCACTGACTGGGTATTGCACTTATGCTGTATTTAACTCTGTATTTATCTTCCTAGTTAAATAAACAAAGTAAATATCAGCACTGGCCCTTGTTCTGGCAGTATTTGAGCTCAAGGGGAGTTTGGAATCTAACCTGTTAGTACTAACTAGAATACATACTCTGAGTGAACACTATACAATTTTATAACTCTGCTAAATGCCACAAATGTAGATGTAACTGGAATACCATATACTGTATATTGGAGAAATCACAAACTTTGAAAGAGAATAAAATGATTTTTCAATATTCATTCTCAGTCCAGAAACAACTTTTGAAACTTGTCTTTCAAAAAAATGTAAATATCATCAGCAAATTGGCATATCTTAAACAAAGAATACTTTTTTACATGAGTAGTCATAAATAGTGTTATTGATAAATATAAATATGGGGAAATTGGGCGACCTTGTCTAATCCCTATATGAATCTTTGAAAGGTTCTTTTTATTAACTTAACAGAACTGGAACACCCATTATATAATATATTATTTCACTGCATTTAGAAAATACTTGCCACAATCAAAGAAATTAACAGCTTTAAATATAAATGCATGCTCAATAGTATAAAAGCGTTATAGAAATCAAGAAACAAAATAAGGCCCTCTTCTTTTAATCAACTATATTAAATATCAAGTTTATATTATTGTTAATATGCCTACCACACAGACTGTTCTTTACCAGTCGTTTTATGCAGACCCTGTTTCAGTATTTTTGGCCAAAAATTAAAGCTAATAGTTTAGTACCATTATTCAATAAGCTTATAGCTCTCCAACTTTCTATATGTAATTTGTCTTTGTTTGGTTTGGGAATTTACCTTATGTCACTGAAGCATGTAAAATTCCATTCTGAATTGTAGAAGAGTAGAAGAGAGAGTAGACAATGCATATTTCTTGCATCACATTGTTTCTTGAATGCTTATCTGTTTTTAACATCTTGCGGTATGTTGTCTAAAATGATCAGTATCCGATATCAGAGATGAAGAATACAACTTTTGATAAAACTGAAATACATGTTTTGATATATTTACATCTTTGTTGGGTATTTCATTCATCAGTTTTCATTATTCCATTTCTAAAGATAAAGAATATTTTGAGTTTGTCTCCCCTTCCTCTAACCATTTGCGTCTGGACCTTACAAATGCACCCTTAGCTTTGTTTTCATGAATATAATCCAACCTATTTAGCAAAAAAGCATGATTTTTGCCTTTCCCCATCAGACATACCTCTACCCGTTTTTATTTAAATCTAAAATGTATTAATAATATTAATTGCTACCTATTTTCCTTTCTGATTTTAGATTTCATTTTAAATGTCATGCATTTCTTTTAAAATTTTTTGAAAGGCATTCTGAAGCTTTAGAGGAATCTAACAAAACTGAAAGTAAACTGGCTCTTTAAGTTCACCAACTCCAGCAGTAACATTATGAACAAAGCTAATTCAGAAAAACAGTAGCTTGTTTATTTCTAGGTGTGAGTTCAACATGCCATAAACCAAAATAACAGCAGGACTAGAAAAGGCTCGGTTACACACTGGCAAACAGAAACGTTACTTCGCAAAGAGGAAGTCAGAAAGAGCAGTTTATAAAGGAAGTAACACAGGTGAATCTAATCAGAATTCGGGTGAGGTTGATCTGGGATTGGCTGCCGGCTGCGAACGGGAAGTCACAGGATCACCAGAGGTGTTCTGGGAATTGGAGTTTGCAGGTGTTATAGCCCGCAAGAGGCTAGATGTGCGCGTGACACCTACATTTAGTGGTAAAAATAAGAATTTAAGTTAACTTCAGGTGGTCAGCAATATATGACAATATATACAATATATAACAGTACAGGAGTTTTATTTTTATTTTATAAAAATATGTACCATAAAAGGTCTGCCAAATATAATAAAAAAAATTAATTGTGAACTTTTTTGTGTCATAAAGACAATGGATGGATTTGCACTGATAAATCATAATTTCAAAATTTCAAAATAATTCTGCAGGCTGTTTCCAAATCAGAAGCCAGGCATGAACAGATAAGCACATGTCCTGACCCCAAAAGAAATTAAGGTATGTGCAAACAGTTTGTCTGATCTTTTGGCAGTGTTTTAGATTAATTTAAACTTTTTAATTTCAACTTTGCTTATGGCACATATGACCCTCCAAAAAGCACTTCTCATTTTCTCGATGTTCAAGTCTGTGCAATAAAAAATGATGCATTGACTTTACTTGATTCAGGAGTGTAGTGGGGAACTCCTCAGGGCCATCAAAGGTTTAAAATAAGGTTTCATTTCTGGGAACTGTCTGTGATGTTTAGTTTGTTTTTATGTAATATATTTATTGTACTTAAACTCTGCAATTATTGTAGCAGTACTCATATTTCCTGGCTAAGTGGAATGGAAGTGGAAATCGAAATGAAGAATTGTCCACTCAGTTACTTCAAACTGTTTGTTTCAACAAATCGAATTCAAAGTCGAACTACACATAAAAGCAGAGATAATGTGGTGAAAGTTAAACAGAAACAGCTGTTAACAGGATCTCTTCATTTGTATTTTATATGTTTTCTATTTTCTGTAACTGGACCATGTTCTTCCCTGATGAAGGGAGGCTGACGAGGTCAGTAGACAGCACATGCTAATATATTAATAGTCCAATAACATACAGAGACAGGACTTCACTTGAGTTATTTATTTTAGGACTCCAACATACTAATATGTGTTACTTTATCATTTTATAATGTTAAATGTTAAAGACTATTATTTGAATTTTATTAGCATTATTCTGCTTATAACACTAATCTAGGATGCTACAGAAAAGTTAGATTCCGCTGGACCAGTGAAATTAATTTGACAAATTCATCAAAATGAATTCATTACAAATAAGCAATCACTAGCTGTCAAATCAGGTTTGACATTTGAGTTTTGAAAATAGAGGCTTCTGCTTTACACTGTCAGGTAATGTTCAAGTGTCTGTATTTAATCTAGAGTAGCCAAAGATGTTCATGTTAACTGAGTACTAAACCATTCTTAGAAATCTCATAACAGAAATTAGCACGGAGGTGTCGGTGACATGTATTGCTGAAAGCAGAAGCTTAGCTGTAATAGTCATGGTGCACCCGCAACACACACACTCAAACACCCGCACACCCCATTAGTTCAGTTTTGTCTCTTTCTTTCATAGAAGGTATTTTACTCCTATAGGAGGTCAGGACCACTACAGTTCTCCCTCACTTCAAACCCTGCAGCCATGTTGTAGTGAGATGAGTGGAATTAATTGTCTTCTTTTGCATTTTTTTCCATGAAGATGGCGAAGCGAAGGAAAGACTGTTGGAAAGCCTTACAAAGGAAAGTCTTACAAGCTGATGCTGGATTTCTATGGCATAATACTGGTCAATGAGGAATCAGGAAAAGTGGAACGTGCAGAAAACTGGAAAGCGATTTGAGAACCTAGACAGGTTGGTGCTGTCCTCTTTTTCAAACTCACTAAAGTGATGCACTAGAGGTTCTTGGCTGCACGGTGTACACCATATGCAGGAGTAAAGTACACTACATCAACACAATGAGTGCTGATAGTGAGCAAACTGAATTGTGTTGATGTAATATACAGTCGTATGTAAAATCCTGGGTGTTCATTTGAAGATAAGTGAAAACAACATCTACACATCTACTTTATAAAGCACAGTGACTGTTTATTTGCTAAATTTAACACAGCAAAGATTTTAGATTTTATGTTTTTCTCTTAAAATTTTACAATTCAGGAAATAAATATAAATAGCGCACTAAACATCGCAGGGAAATGTCATACTTAAGCATGTTCTCTGTAGAGCATGTGTTAACCTTTCACATAGAAGATCAACAAAACATGTACCTTGTTCAGAGGTGTTCACACTCTGCACAAAACTCACTGTTTCTATTCATGTGGAAGTAAAGTATACTTTTGAATGGAGTCAATTCCATGCTGCACTTTTTTTCAGTTCAATATTTATTTAAATGTGTCCGCTTCTTCCTCAAGGAGACTCTGGTGTACGGAAATCTTCCCAATGTGAAGCAGAGCGTTCTAGACTACTTCATTTTCACTGTTCTGAACAGATCAGAGCGAAAGGAACTGATCACATTTGCCTTTATGAACTTTGAGCCAGTAGAAGAATTTGTGTGGTGTCCACCGAGAATTCAAAGAAGGTTTTTTAGAAGAGATGAATGATGAAAATCACAAGCAATACAGCTCACCTTTCAGACCAAAAAAAAAGTCATCTGGATGGTACAAATCAGCATCATGCTAAATGACACATCGTGAATATCTCATATTGAAGTTATTAGTGTAATGAGGAAAAGCACAAAGCCTCTTTGCTAGGCAGACTCAGCCTACAAAACTCAGCGTTTTGTAAGCAATGCTTAAGCTCCTTTAAATGATACTCCAACATTTTTCAGACTAATGTATATCTGCTACATTAGCTACCCCTGTAGGATCCTACAGATGCAGCAGATAGAGATTATTATCATCCTGTTGGTTTAAAATAATTATCAAAACAAGAACACATACGAGCATTTCTTAAATTTAAATTGTTGAAGGCTTTACTGATAATAGAAACCAGTCTAGAAGCAGGAGCCATGATGATATATATGTTAAGTTTAATGATCTTTTAACAAAATTAATTGCACATAGATCACCATAGAAAGGGATGGACCAAGACAGTATCCAGGGATCTTTGACTGTCAGAGGCCTTGGGATGCCACACACTACAGAATATTTGAGAAAACTGGAATGTTATTGTTGCAAGTACAATTGGACACTGAGAGATAATGATGTTAGGGTTTAGCCTTCCATGCAAGTGGCACTACGTCTGTTTTTGCATTTCCACTTCTGCCAATGTTAATGTACAGTTAAGCACACATTCATTCTTTTTAAGCAGTTTTCTTACAAATGTAGAAGAATGTACTTTAAAGGTTGCAGGTTTATTCAACAATAAATTAATGATTACTGGATTTTATGTGCTTTGATTACCACAGTGTGTATGACTATCTGGAACAAACATATTCAATCACCTTCCAATGGAGAAGGAACTGAAGTTTTACGTTCTTTAAAAAAGAGGCTAAAGCACATAGAGGACATCTTATTAATACACTCACAAAAGTGATTATATTGCACATTTTTATCTTCAGATTTAAAGATTATGCCAGTAATAATGCAATAAAAGTAAATGATTAGTGACACTAAATGCAGTTATTCATTTATTGTAGTTGGTTTATAGCGCAGCTGAAATTCATATCTTTACAGAACTTCCTTTCACTTTCTGTTTTAACTAAGGAACAGGTGCGCTGCTGTCTGTAACATGATTGGCTTCACCAGCTCTGAGATTATATTTCATCTGGCTCACTCATAGCTTCAGTGCATGGATAAAGAAGTGATTTAAAACGACCTTAAAATAGGCATAATGCTGTGAGAATAAATAGTGAGAATAAATAGGAGTCTGACAGGTGTATGTCCTTTCCATTGTAAGATCACACAAATAACACAGACATAATACATCAAATACATTCACATCAGGGCATCAGAGCATCACATCATATCAGTGCAGTGGCAAATGAGTATAAAACTCATATCAACAATAATGATAACATCTGCTAATGTGTCTTATATGATTGTAGGAGTTTGTTAATGCTAAGCACATTTTCCATTCCAAACAGTGCAGCAAGTATATTTTACAACATTTAGACACCAGAATAGAACTGCTGTGGGGTTTAAGGTTGAACAGACCATTTGTTCACACTAAATATAACTGCTGCGGTGTTTAAGATGGAGCAGACAATTTGTTTACACAAAAATATAACTGCTGCAATGTTTAAGGAGGAACAGAAAATTTGTACACACCACAATGGAACCGCTGCAACAGTTTAAGGGCAGGAGGAAAATTAATTTGGCATCACAAGTTTTACTTGAAGCCTGAGAGGGAGTAGAGAGCTCTGGTATGGCCACTGAGATCTTCTTAGTCACGAGACACTAATGTATAAACATGAAACGGTGCACACTGACGTGCAAAACATGATGGCATATGAGGTAACAATCACAACCACTGTGAACACGGCTGATTTGACCAGCGCTGGAGCAGCAGTGACCCATTTAGATACACCAGTACTGAATCCCCTCTTACCATCTTTCACTTTCTGTTTGTAGGGTTTAAAACCAGTTTTGCGTGTGTGTGTGTGTGTGTGTGTGTGCGTCTCTCCTATCTGTAGGACAGTTGTTCTTTGTTAGCTGTGAGATTCTCTGTTATTTGTCTCTGCTTCAGAGTGCTGGTAATCTGGTCTCTGGAGCATAAGGATAAATAAAGAGATCGATTCAGTACAGAACAATGGGCAGTGAAAAAAGTAGACCTGGTTATTCGGAGGACCTCAACACTGAATATGACTCGACATGGGAGGACGATGATGACTGTCCGGAAGTTCAATCCAGTGAGGTAAGATCACGATACTTCAAAATGTACTTTGAAAGGCTTTTAGTCCTGAAACTTTAGAGCTGCTCTCCGTTGGACGACACTACCGAAGTCGAAAGTGAACTGACTCCATAAATAAATAAACGGACTGATCAGAAAAACACTACTACTAAATAAACACACACGATAAATAAAATAAACTAATAAAATCCGCAGAAGAAGCTCACATTGGAGCAAAACGCAGAACTCAACAGACTCACCTGACAGTTACTCCGCCTCGGGCTGCCGGGAAACGTAGTCCCACCAAGAACGCTGTAACTGCCGAGAAACAATGTACACTGCTGCTGAGTAATCCTTCTGGGTCATTCCAGAATTGGAGGACAATTTAGGCATCAGTACTTGTGAAAAATTGACCATTATTATTTTGACCATTTTCATAAAATAAATAAATAAATAAATAAATAAATAAAAATCAGGTAATAAATTACCAAATCATTTGATTAGTCCAGCTCAGGCATCAAAGGTACAAAGATTCATTTGTTGTTAGTTATAATTGATGTTACCAATACGCTGAAAAAAAAAATCTGCTTTTACTTTTTAATCTTTCATAACTAACTTTCATATTAGCTGTGGAATGTCTTGTTAGTGTCACAAACTAGTAATATAAATAAATAAGGAAAAGTTTGAAATTATTCTTATTCTGATCATTTGAGTAACAGGGTTGCATTGGTTAGATTGACACACTCAATCTATGCTGAAAATGTCCCCTGTGTCATGTGACGCAGTGTTCTGTCATGCTAAATAGGTTTCGGGAACTGGGTAGCGCTGGCTAGCGTGACACACTCAGTCAAGACTGGAAAGAGTGGAAAAATATGAAAGACTGAAAAGAGAGGGCTTACTTTTGGTCCTGCCATGGCGTTAACAAATGACTTAATGATGTAATTTTCTCTGTGTCACGTGACACAGTGTTTTTTCTCTTCCTCTGCCATGCTAAATAGGTTTCAGTAACAGGGTTGTATGGGTATTGTAGGACACAACTTTAGTGCTTAATTATGCTCATTAAAAATATGCTCATGATTAAACTAATAGTAATAACAAGAGACATATATAAGCAAAACCATACCAAAAATGTAGATTTAAAACTTATTTTAAAAAAATTATATTAGATACGAAAGTTGGTAAACCAGAAGGTGGAACAAGAGAAAAATGTCATTTTAGAGGGTGCTTAAGAGCGATTTGCTGTTTTAAATAATATACTGGAATAATATTTTCTGCAACTATATTTACATCATGTCTCAGGACAAGTGTGTAATTTATATAAGACGTGCATGTTTAAGAATGTGCATGGATTAATTGAACCTTCATGGGTGGGACAGAAAATGCCCTCCAATTCTGGAATGCTAGAGCTGTTTCTGTTTGTCTATAATCCAGCTATTGATTAAACACCCCACGTCTTCATAGAACAGTAAAACATTAATTATTAAACCCACACAAGTACTAAACCCACATGCCGTTTTCCAGATTAAAGTCTCACTGCATAAGACATTACAGATCCTTACTGTAGAAACACATTACAGCTACTTCTTTTGGTCTATTCTCAGCTCAGCTCGCGATGGTCCCCCAGGGTACACAGAAACATAGATCCTGCAAGGGACATGCAGAACTTCAGGCACATGATCCTGGTAAGTTTTACAGACTTCTGATTACCAACTTCTTACACATGGAACCAACCTTTGTTTAAAGTTAAAATTTGTAAATTATTAATAAGTGATTTATTTTTCCTCATGATACACTTTTGTAGTTATACTGTATTATGTTTATTAAAAGCCCATGTACTGCATGTACTATTCTGAGAGAAATATAGAAAAGAGAACCGGAAACTAAAACTAAGCACGCTATACTAAACACAAAAAGATCACCCTCTTTTGGTGGGTTCTCTTGAGCCATAGTATACTTCATCTCATTATTGCTGCCTGATTTTAATTCTAGAGAGTCCAGTGTGATGATACAGATTATGAAGAGCTGAAGAATGTGAGTATTTCATTACCATTAATGAAAAAACATAAATAAAATAAATAAATATAAACAAAAATAAAAATAAACAACATGTCATCTTTAATCACAGACCATTCTTTCCTGTGATGGATCACATTCTCAGTAGTCTGACTAATCTTTCATATTCCATATGTTTGTGGATCTGCTGGAATAATGTGTCTGAATGTTCTTTCTGTAAGTTGTACTCTGAGGGACAAATCTTCTCACCCAACCTGTGGTTTTACCAAAACAAGATGAAATCTCTCCCTGATGGTAAGACATGTTCTGAATGAGTGAAGATGCTGGTGTTAGACACAATCATATTAAAGTAAATGAATGCAGATTAAAGAAGATTTAATGTTTTATTTTCTTTATCTTCAGATGTATCCATTGAGGAACTTCATAGTGAGTTGTTTGGTGATTACAATAGGCAGGAAAAGATGCACTCCTACATTCAGTGGTAAACTACTTAATGGCAATAAGCCACTTTAACAAAACAGAAAAACTATAGAAATAATTCTATATGAAATAATGAAATTTGAAAGAAGGTATGATCAGTGGAACAGGGTTAATCAGAATACACTTTGTTTTTATAAGTGCCTGACTTTAACCATTATCCAAATTTCAAAACTGATTCTGCAGGTTGTTTCCAATTCAAGAGGAAGGAATGAACTCTGAGGCTTATAAGCTAACCCCTGAAGAAATCAAGGTAAAATCTTTAACATGTCACACGGGTTTTAAAGGTTGTCAGCTTTGACTTTTATGTAGATTGGTGCTTGTGAATAATGCTTTCTAGTAGTCTGTTGTTTAGTTTGCTGGAATTGTAATGGTCTTTAATTAGCTGAGTCATGTGTATTTGAGCATTAAGGGTACAGAAAGACCAGCAGTGCAAAACACCAGCTTTCATCCTTTTTATCTGGCTGCAGTGCTTTCTGATATTTCAGAGAGAATAAGCTCATTAGTCAAATTATTTTCATTTAAATACACCATTTAAATACACCTTTCAAATGCACCTCACTCACTCATCATCTAAACCTCTTAATCTCCTGGGTCATGGGAAGTTGCTTAGGTCTAGCCCAGAACTCATTTGGCAGAAGGCAGGAAAGACCCAGGACAGTTTGCCAGTCTATCCCAAATACACCCCTTATAAGTAATACTTAATAAGAGACTATTAAGAGACTATTAAATAGTTTCTTATTACTGAAATATGAAATAACGTTGATATACCACACTGTGGAGCCTAACACTTCCTGGAGATGTTGTGGAGAATTTTTTGTCCCACTCTTTCTGGCCCACTCCTCTTTGCAGAAAGACTAGGCCACTCCAAAAACGTAATTNCTCAGACTTAGTTTATAGTATAATTTGTATGAAGATCTGAAAGAATTAAGTATGACAAATATGCAAAAATAAACTGGAGGGGGGAATTCTTTTTCACATAATTTCACATAATATGACTTTATTCATATTATTTACAGCTTTTCATCATTCAACAGTATTTGACATATGAAGGCAACATCGAATTGTAACTTAATTATAGTGGGAAAAACCAAGAGATATTTTGAAGACATAAATATTGCCTGATTGGCGCAGTTATACCATATACAAAAAAATATGACTGAAACATGATTGTTTCAGTGAGTGTTACACAATATTGATCTTACTGAATTTTTAAACAGTCATGGACATGTTGTGTTCACACAGGACAAAAAAGTTCATAAATCATATTTGTGTACTGCCAGGTTATGGAGCATGAAATGGGAATGTTAACAAAAGTAATTCTTCCATTTCTTCAGCTATTCCGTAAGGATGAGATGGCGAAGGAAACACTGTTAAAGTCTTACAAGCTCATGCTGGACTTCTATGGCATAGAGCTGAGTAATGAAGAAACAGGTGAAGTGTGTCGTGCTACTAACTGGAAAGAGCGATTTGAGAATCTAGACAGGTTGGTGTTTCCTCTTTTTACAGGTATCAGCTTTTACTGTAATGTCACGTACAGTCTGTAGTTTATGGCATATGGTTTGTATTTAATTGTACAGAAACACCCACAACAACCTCCGCATCACCCGCATCCTGAAGTGTCTGGGCATCCTGGGGTTTAAGAGCTACCAGGTTCCTCTGGTCCACTTCTTCCTCAAGGAGACTCTGGTACACAGAAATCTTCCCAACGTGAAGCGAAGTGTTCTAGACTTTTTCATTTTCACTGTTCTAGACAGATCAGATC
>JAVGWN010001622.1:0-12136 GCA_034552555.1 Semaprochilodus insignis | reverse complement strand
TGAAAGAGTCTTGAGCTGTTAGCAAGGCTTCTGCCATTTTGCTGCACTCTGAAGCGGATGGCGAGAGAGAGACTGTACCTGTGTTGCTCCAGACCTGTTCTGACTGAGAGAGAGAGAGAGAGATAGAGACTCGTTCGTTTTTCCAGAACTCTGTACTCTGAGGGTGGTGCTTATCAGAGAACAGGGAAATATACCAGACTGTTCCTTGATCACTTAATATCTACAGATCATAAACCATTTATAGCTGTTTGTAATATTGTGAAACAGTAACTGTACCTGAGCTGCCACCAAACCAGAATTTCTCACCTGATGTGCAGGCCGATTCAGCAGCAACTTTGAAAGTTGGAAAGTTAAAGTTGAAAGTTAATGTCAGGCTGAAGAGAGGAACGTTTAGATACCTGTTTGATACGTCTCTTTAAAAAACCCTTGAACAAACAGCTCAGAACCTCACTCAATTTTGTGTCTGTTGTCTGACTGATGTTCAAAACCTGCCGACATGCATGAAAAACACCGTAAAACACACATCAAAAACAGTCCACAGCCACTTTAACCATATACCAACAGTAATAACATTCCCATGCATTGAACATGGCGGGACTCATCATTCCATTCTAAGGGAAAGGTAAATGAATACCAGTAGTACTCCTAACATGACTCCTCTTTAATGCAGAGTGAACTGAATAACCTGTGCTGTGTTCAGCCTGAACTCATATTCATGTATTAATACAGCTCAAACAGTAAGTGTTATTAGTAAACTAACAGGCAGGTTCATTAATACTGTGTAACAGGCTCTGAATTAAGACCTGTCCAGAGGTAAAACATGGTAAAGCTGCATGTAGAATTAGGAATATGCTGCAGGACTGTTGCAGGCTTCATACATCCCATGTTAAAACTATAACAGGCATCAAATGTGATTTCAATAGTGTCAGAGTCATGTAGAGACACAGAGAGTCACATTAACAGAACATGCTAGTCACATTATTGGAAGTTCAGAATGTTTTACGATCACATGATCCACATAGACTTCAAATAGTTCCAGGAAGTGCTTGGCGGGTCTGCCATTGCGATTGCTGGTAATTAGTCCATAAATGCAGTGATATTTCCTACATAGGGCACCAACGTGTATATGTAGTTTTATCAATATGTTAAATTCCCTTAACATTGATAAGTGAAAGAAGAGTGTTTAAACACCTCAGTGTCTCCGTAGGACTGAAAATAGTCCACCAACCAAAACTATCCAGCCTACAGCGTCCTGTGGGCAGCATCCTGTGTCCACTGATGAAGGACTAGAGGATGACCAACACTGCACTGTGCAGCAGCAGTTGAGCTATCGTCTCTGACTGTACATCTACAAGGTGGAGCAGCAAGGTAGGAGTGTCTAATAGAGTGGACAGTGAGTGGACACGGTGTTTAAACACTCCAGCAGCACTGCTGTGTCTGATCCACTCACACCAGCACAACACACACCAACACACCACCACCACGTCAGTGTCACTGCAGTGCTGAGAATGATCCACCACCCACATAATACCTGCTCTGTGGTGGTCCTGTGGGGGTCCGGACCATTGAAGAACAGGGTAATAAAGTATACAGAGAAACAGATGGACTACAGTTTCTACAGTGCTATATGGTCAGTGGAGCTGATTTAATGTTGCCCCTTCTGGCTGAAATGTTTACTACAGTCTAGAAGTGCTTACTGTCCTACAGTATAACCATTTAAAGGCTGGGTGTGTACAAGTGATGAACTGTATGTGTGTGTGTGTGTGTGTGTGAGTGTTGAACAGTGTGGGACTCCTCTATGTTTAAAAGGCTGTATTATTTAGGAGAAGGAGATGAAGAACTTTATTTATATTTAATAATGACATCCATTTCCAGAAATGCAATTCTGCTCATGCTTTATATCCTGAAGCACATTTAAATAAGGAATGATTAAGGTTAAAGTTAACATGTGTGTGTGCGTGTGTGTGTGCGCTAGTATTAGTTCTTTTCAAGACCCAATAAATTGTGACTATAATACATGTACTATACAGCTAGATAATATATGACATGTCATGAACATGCAAGGACACACAAATAACTGAAGATTTACACTGAACATACAATATTAATCAGTGACAATAAAAATAACTGTAATGAATGTTACAGCAGGTCTGTGTTATTTTGAGGTGCGAGCATGTATGTATTACAGACAGTGTTGCTCAGCCCTGGTCCTGGAGGTACCCTGCCCTGCACATTGTAGTGCTTTCCCTGCTCCCAACACACCTGATTCAGCTTACCAGCTCATGAACAAGCCCCTTCAGAGCTGCAGGGGGTGTTAAAGCAGGGAGTACACTACGATGTGCAGGGCAGGGTGCCTCCAGGGCCAGGGTTGGGGTAGTTGTGGTTATCCTTGTTACTGTTCTTGATGGAGAAATTTGTATTGTCCACTAACTAGTTTTTGAGCTATCAACACCGCTCCAAAATCGATCTGGAATGGTGTGCTTGTATACAGCTTTATGATCCAACTTGAACTTTTCAGAAAACTTTCATTAAATTCCAATTTTTTCCCATTAGGAATTGAATAGGGTGGAAAAGTGCACTCCCATCTACAGTACTTCTACTTAACTGACAGACGCCACTTCAGGCACACCACCTCTGGGCTGACCCAAAAGCACTAACTGAATGTTGGTCCGAGCCACACATTTTTCTGTCTTTGTTTTTTCCCATCCCATAGAGTCCCATTCATTTTTACTCCCAACCAAACCCTTGTTTCCTTTAACCTGCAGACACTAAACTCCATGTGCTCACTCAGGGCAGATCCCCAAAATCTAATCCACAGCTGTACTGACCCGCACTCCTTTATGTGTCATGTATTCATCCCTTGTTCCTCCCATAGACTACCATTCATAGACTAGCATCAGCTACGCAATCACTCTGCATTTCCAGTTTTAGATTTCTCATGAGCCCTCAGGAGAACAACTGATTTACTTATTAACCTGAACATTCAAACGAGATAAAGAGACCACAGAGTCTAGAGAAGAGACTAGAAAGTATAGAGAATAGAAACCGGTGCAGATCATCCACAACTCAGTCTTTTAGTTATTCACCCAAAAGGTGTCCCTCCAGTTTGAACCTAAAAACGTCTCTGTATTGATCCACATCCCTTCATATTTTCGTAGTGTAGTATTGAAAACACAAATATGTGATTTAACAGTCACAAATTAGAACAGAACTCTCTGTCAACTTCATTCCAAACCCAGCATAGAGGGGCTGAGTGAACGTGGTATGGACTCTGTGGAGGAGGGTCAGTGTGTCAGAGACACTGTAGAAAGACAGAATTCCTGCACTGTGATCCACATACACTCCTATTTTGGAGGGACACAAGGTTACATTGAGATTTTTCCCACCTTGACTATCTCTGAAACACAAGTTGGAGTCAAGGCATTCCAGAATCCAAAATGTATCATCGGACCCAAACTCATTCACGGTTTCATCCGTCTGCCAATTGACACCTTCGTATGACACAGCTACAGAAACATTCCCATTTATCTGAACTTCCCAATAACAACGTTCAGACAGATTCTCAGTACAAAGAACCTGGCACCAGTTCTCTGGATAAGTTGTAAAACTCTGTGTATAACTCCTATAACCCATATAACCCGACCCATAATAAGGTGTATTCTGCTGTGGAATCAAATCCACTTGCTTGTTCCCTCCAGACAGCTGAAGGTTTCCGCTTGACGAATAGGGATTCAGCGTGAGCTCACAAAAACCTGAGGGAAAAAAAGATAAGAGTTAACACACTTGTGCAAATACTAACACTTAATCTACTACATTCATGGTCATTTATTCCTATAAAGTCGAAGTTTCTTAATGATTATTGTTGTTATGTGCTGTTTAATCTGTGCCCAATTTAATTACAGTAAATTTGTAATTTATTTTGACTGTTCTGAGAAAGATCCCTGAAAACATCCCAAGAACAGTGCGTGGTGTGTGCACCTTCACAGGGGAAAGAAACTTTTCGTGTGACACTTTGCAAATACAGCATATACTGTACATAACATTTTAACCAGAGGAATTAGTTCTTTAAACTGAGGTCAAATTCTGTATGACTATTAAAGTTCAATGTTAGCTGATCTTTAAAATAAATCCTAAAAAAAAATCAATTTTGATTTGATCTAGATTGTGTTCTTCATGTCTGGAATTTGAACCCATTTCCGTGTAAAACAGAGGAAAGACATGGTGTATGAAATATTCCACCTTTTGTTAAAGGTTTTAGTGATTATTGTGATGAGTGCATATTTAGTAATGAATATGACAATGTTTTTAAACAATTAAGATTAATTTTATCCCACAATTAATGTTACTGCATATAATGAATCTTCAATGTCCTAATAGGCTACAGACCTATGAAACTGCTCTTGGATAGCAAATAAATTACTTATGAATGTACATTTAATTTTCTTAACTATTATGTACTATGTACTGAATACATAAATACTGTGTACATACCATATTGTGAAAATGTAAGCAAAGTGATATACTGTGGTCTAATTATGGCAAAACTGTCATAGTATAAACACACCACCAAATGTAAAGGTTTGCTAATGCTATCCTTAGGTTACTTGTGGAAGAGTGAAGCTAATGGTGTGGGGGTTTAACACAACACAAAACAAACTACCACTAATCTTTTATTTAAATCATTAAATATATATACTGTGTTCGAGAATCGATACAGTATTGCAACGTTCAAGCGTATCGATATTTCTGTACACCCCTAATGATTACAAAAATTATTCTGGCCCGACCATCACTTTATGATAGCTTGATACACACTTAAGTATCACTTATACATATGGAAATGTATTGGATGTAAGGATAAAACATACATAATAAAAGTACCAAAAATCAAAGTAAACAGTGTTCATAAAGAGTTTAACTGATATTAATGAATGTGGTTGCGTGTCTTCATGGGATTTACATACTACATCAGTAAGCGATGCAAAAACAATTGCACACTGTAGAACACTCACTGAAGCCCCACATTCGCAGCACCGAATCTCAGAGGCATGACCTAATATGGGCTAAAATGCATCTTATACAGGTTGAAGTCAAAGGTGCTTTTAGTCATCTAACATCTTCTGTGAATATTGACAGCAATCAGATTTATGTTTTATGAAATCATCATGAGTGATGTTTGATTACTTGATACTTGTTGTGAGTATCAGTCACAGAATTCACACATATATATTACTGTATTTGCCTTTGAGGCTGTAATATCGCACCATTTTGAGGTATATGGATAAATGAAAGCGTCAGCCAAGCTGAAGTACAGGCACGGGGAGGGAGACTACAACTAGGCCTCCTGCAATTATGCTGGAAAGCTAGTCGAGTAGAAACAACATTACTGTATTTAATTAATTATGTTTTCCATCGCTAGACATTTCGAGACAAGCCCTTCTGTGAGTCACAGCTAACTGTACAATGCGGTTAGCTGTAACACTCATATCAAGAAATATTTGTAGTAACCTCTTCTGTTGCTGCACAATTTGTGTTGGTCATTCTCTAGTCCAGTGCTTCTCAACCCTGGACCTGGAGGCACCCTGCCCTGCACATTGTAGTGCTTGGCCTGCTTTAAAACGCCCCCCTGAAACNCATTGTAGTGCTTGGCCTGCTTTAAAACGCCCCCCTGAAACTCTGAAAGGGCTTGTTAATGAGATGATGAGTTGAATCAGGTGTCGGTAGGGAGCAGGGAAAGCACTACAATGCGCAAGGCAGGGTGCCCCTTGGGTCCAGGGTTGAGAAACACTGCCCTAGTCCTTCATCAGGATACTATCCACAGGATGGTTTTGGTTGATGGACTATTCTCAGTCCAGTAGTGACACTGACGTGTTTAAAAACTCAACCCTTTTTTTAGTGCTTTTCAAACAGCTCAGTGGCACTGCAGTGCTGAGAATGATCCACCACCTACATGATATCTGCTCTGTGGTGGTCCTGTGGGGGTCCTGACCATTGAAGAACACAATACAGAGAAACAGATGGACTACAGTCTACTACAAAGTCTCATATGGCAGGTAGAGCTATTAAAATGGATAGTCTGTGTGGATACAAGGAGGTGTTTCTAATGAAGTGCTCAATGAGTGTATGCTAAAACTGCTTAAAGAGCCATGCAGAATATCCTCCAGACATTAAGCACTACTTGTGTGTTTGTATGGAGCTTGAAGAATTGTGAATGTTTGAGAGCAATATATTAATTTCTGTTACTCACATTTCAGGAACTCCTCTCTGGTCTTTGGTTCAGCAGCATGGACAGTGTAAACTATTCAAAATAAATACAAACATCATAAATTCTCTTTATTTCTCTTTCTCTGTATCACTTATTCAATACCATTCCTCCCCTCTGAGTGCTTAGAAAGACAAGAATGTTGCGAAAGGTGCCTACCATTAATTAGAACAGCAATCAGGATAAAACAGAAAACATCAAGCATCAGACACTTCATTTCTAATACCTTTAGATACTTCAGTGATCTTGAGTTTGCTGAACCCATTCAGTTGTTCCATTTGAGAGACAAGCTTCTCCACAAACTCTATGGAGAACTGGGGCTTGGTATTGATCCTGGATAGGTCTGTAGCTGGAGGAACAGCAGGGAGAGACTGGAAACTCTGCAGTGACATAAAACACACAGAACATAAAAGAATATGAATGAATATAGAGAGCTCCAGCACACTTTACTGATAGTGAGGTCACAACAGATCCTTTAAAGAGCAGATCCGTTAGAGAGCAGATCCATTAGAGAGCTGTTTGTGAGGGACAGTCTTTCTGTACAAGACCAGGCAGTCAGTGATGTTACCTGGAGGAAGTGGATGGGGTCCTCTATGTGTGAAAACTGCTCCAGCTCAGCATCTCTCCTCCTCAGATCAGCAATCTCCTGCTCCAGCTTCTTCAGCAGTTCTTCAGCTTTACTCAGTTCAGTCTTCTCCTGAGCTCTGATCAGCTCTTTCACCTCAGAGCGTCTTCTCTCAATGGACTGAATCAGTTCAGTAAAGATCTTCTCACTCTCCTCCACTGCTGTCTGTGCAGTGCGCTGTTTGGAGACACACAGAGAGGAGGGACTTCATCTGAAGCAGCTCTTTTACATACTGCTCTACAGAAGTGGAGACCCAACACTGGGCTCCTCACTGGGAGAGCCAGACGTAGTGACGTAGTGTTCAGTTATTATTTTGGTTGGTATATTCACCTTGAGATTTTCCATCACCTCTATCAGCACCTGCACATCCTTCTCTTTCTGCTGGATTTGCTGCTTGCAGGTTTCTCGACTTTGCCCCAGTTGCTTCTAAACAGACAAATCATATATGTTAGTCATGCACATACAGTATGAATGGAGTCTGCCACTGGAGTCTGGAGTACGCCATTGTAAAATCACTGTGTTGATATTTTTGTATTAGTATTTTCAGTGTGGCCCGTATACTGATAGGCATTGACCTACTACCTCACATCCGGAAATGAGTGCTGTGTCGGTGCTGCGCTGTCCTGTACTTTGTACTCTTTTGTTCCATGTTGTGCCTTGTTCCTGGAGGAACATAATTTCACTCCACTGTGTATATGAATGGAATGACAATAAAAGCCTCTTGACTTGACTTGACCGCTTTTTTTGTTTTCAGGACTGATTCGATTTGGTGCTGATATTCATTTACAATAAATGTGATGTTTATAGTATGACAAGAATGTAGCAATCACTCACAACATATATTAAATAAATATTAGATTTTTTAAGAACTAAATAACTTTAATAACTTTTAGTAATGTTTAATAATGTGCATTTTTTTAGAAAATGGAGCTTAAAAGTTTTAAACGTATACAAATATATTTACATAATTTCTATATAAAACAGGTATGTTGTGTGAGTCACTGAGAGCTTATCAGGCATGGAACTTGCCTTTTCAGTATATGGGTGCAAGGGATGGCCTAGATCCACTGTATAAAAGACTAAACTCTAATATAAAGTCTAGATCCAGACTAAGCACTGTATAAAGCCTAGATCCAGACTAAGCACTGTATGAAGTCTAGATCCAGACTAAACACTGTATAAAGTCTAGATACAGACTAAACAATGTATAAAGCCTAGATCCAGACTAAACACTGTATAAACTCCAGATCCAGACTAAACACTATATAAAGCCTAGATACAGACTAAACACCAAATAAAGTCTAGATCCGGACGAAACATTGTATAAAGCCTAGATACAGACTAAAGTAATTCATCATGAAAAGAGGACTAATAGGCGTCCGTCCAGGTACTGCCGGACAGTCCGGCCTAAAACTGGACGTGTGGCCACCCTAGTCCTAGCTGACCTAGCTATCTTAGCCAAAGAGGTAACATCTGGTACAGATTCGATTAGATTAATTTGTGCTCTGCCATCACAAGTATTCACGATAAAAGCACATAACAGTTAGAAGGCTGTTATTTTTATTCAGTTATTTTAAATTAATATAACATATTATTTCAGGTATTTTAGGCCTCAAGATACTTGTTAGCAAACTATTCCCTGTGTGAGGCAAGGTTGTATCCAAATGCTACAGTGGCCGAGAAGTGCAAAACAAATTAACATTTCAGAAAGCAAAATTACAAGACGTGAAACACTTTACCAGTACCGAAACACTTTTACAAACTGGGAATTCTGACGGAAAGGGTTGGTCTAACACACAGGAAGTGCTTGTTGTGGACCCTTGTCAATCAAACTGTTTGGCGGTGGTAGAGTGAGTGAGTATTGCGGACAAGGGTGTTAGACCTACCCTTTCCGTCAGAATTCCCAGTTTGTAAAAGTGTTTCGGTACTGGTAAAAGTGTTTTACGTCTTGTAAATTTGTTTTTACTTTTGTAATTTTGTTTTCTGAAAAGTTTCTGTTTTCTCGGCCACCGTAAAATGCAACCAGCCAAATTCTCAGTAAAAGACATGAAATGTACAACTGTGTGTTATTAGCTTAGTTAGATTGCGCTTGCGTAATAGTGATTTAGCTATCGATTAGACCACATTTTATAAGTAATCAATGCAGAAATACCGTAATACATACTTTAATACTTAAATATTGTACTTCTTTAAAATTGTATGAAACTCATTGCAAATAATTTGACAAACAATAAAGGATTCTCCTGTTTCTTCACCAGTTTAAATCAAATTACTCTATCAAAATAAGGAAAAACTGGCTTAAAAGCACATTTAGAGAAATGACCACAAAACACTACATTCTGTTATGTTTGACTAAAGGTGGCGATTCACACATTTAGTGTAATTTAAGAAATATGAAAAACAGTAAGCTCCTTTTAAAGATGAATCTAGTTATAGCTCAGAAAGTGTGGCTGTTTAAGGAAACATAGTTTAGGATACCTGTTTCTCAGTTTTCTCTGCTGCAGCTGAAATTGTCTTATGACCACTGTGTTTATCCACAACACACAGCAGACATATACACTGCTGATCAGTGCGGCAGAAAACCTCCAGGAGTTTATCATGAAGAGAGCAGATCTTCTCCTGCAGGTTCATAAAGGCTTCAACCAGCTTGTGCTTCTTAAACGCAGCAGATTCATAGTGAGGCTGAATATGAGCTTCACAGTAAGAAGCCAGACACACCAGACAGGACTTAACAGCTCTGTGTTTTGTTCCAGTGCAGACGTCACACTCTGTATCTCCGGATCCAGCAGGAGGAGCAGCAGGAGGAGTAGCAGCAGGAGCAGCTTGAAGCTCCGCCATCTTTACTTTTTCCACCATTTCAGCAATGAGACTGTTCTTGCTGAGAACAGGCCTTGGAGTGAAGGTGTGTCTGCACTGGGGGCAGCTGTAGATCCCTTTATCATCCTCCCGATCCCAGCAGTCCTTAATACAGCCCAGACAGAAATTGTGTCCACAGGGAATAGTCACTGGATCCTTCAGTAGATCCAGACAGACTGGACAGTTGAAAGAGTCTTGAGCTGTTAGCAAGGCTTCTGCCATTTTGCTGCACTCTGAAGCGGATGGCGAGAGAGAGACTGTACCTGTGTTGCTCCAGACCTGTTCTGACTGAGAGAGAGAGAGAGAGATAGAGACTCGTTCGTTTTTCCAGAACTCTGTACTCTGAGGGTGGTGCTTATCAGAGAACAGGGAAATATACCAGACTGTTCCTTGATCACTTAATATCTACAGATCATAAACCATTTATAGCTGTTTGTAATATTGTGAAACAGTAACTGTACCTGAGCTGCCACCAAACCAGAATTTCTCACCTGATGTGCAGGCCGATTCAGCAGCAACTTTGAAAGTTGGAAAGTTAAAGTTGAAAGTTAATGTCAGGCTGAAGAGAGGAACGTTTAGATACCTGTTTGATACGTCTCTTTAAAAAACCCTTGAACAAACAGCTCAGAACCTCACTCAATTTTGTGTCTGTTGTCTGACTGATGTTCAAAACCTGCCGACATGCATGAAAAACACCGTAAAACACACATCAAAAACAGTCCACAGCCACTTTAACCATATACCAACAGTAATAACATTCCCATGCATTGAACATGGCGGGACTCATCATTCCATTCTAAGGGAAAGGTAAATGAATACCAGTAGTACTCCTAACATGACTCCTCTTTAATGCAGAGTGAACTGAATAACCTGTGCTGTGTTCAGCCTGAACTCATATTCATGTATTAATACAGCTCAAACAGTAAGTGTTATTAGTAAACTAACAGGCAGGTTCATTAATACTGTGTAACAGGCTCTGAATTAAGACCTGTCCAGAGGTAAAACATGGTAAAGCTGCATGTAGAATTAGGAATATGCTGCAGGACTGTTGCAGGCTTCATACATCCCATGTTAAAACTATAACAGGCATCAAATGTGATTTCAATAGTGTCAGAGTCATGTAGAGACACAGAGAGTCACATTAACAGAACATGCTAGTCACATTATTGGAAGTTCAGAATGTTTTACGATCACATGATCCACATAGACTTCAAATAGTTCCAGGAAGTGCTTGGCGGGTCTGCCATTGCGATTGCTGGTAATTAGTCCATAAATGCAGTGATATTTCCTACATAGGGCACCAACGTGTATATGTAGTTTTATCAATATGTTAAATTCCCTTAACATTGATAAGTGAAAGAAGAGTGTTTAAACACCTCAGTGTCTCCGTAGGACTGAAAATAGTCCACCAACCAAAACTATCCAGCCTACAGCGTCCTGTGGGCAGCATCCTGTGTCCACTGATGAAGGACTAGAGGATGACCAACACTGCACTGTGCAGCAGCAGTTGAGCTATCGTCTCTGACTGTACATCTACAAGGTGGAGCAGCAAGGTAGGAGTGTCTAATAGAGTGGACAGTGAGTGGACACGGTGTTTAAACACTCCAGCAGCACTGCTGTGTCTGATCCACTCACACCAGCACAACACACACCAACACACCACCACCACGTCAGTGTCACTGCAGTGCTGAGAATGATCCACCACCCACATAATACCTGCTCTGTGGTGGTCCTGTGGGGGTCCGGACCATTGAAGAACAGGGTAATAAAGTATACAGAGAAACAGATGGACTACAGTTTCTACAGTGCTATATGGTCAGTGGAGCTGATTTAATGTTGCCCCTTCTGGCTGAAATGTTTACTACAGTCTAGAAGTGCTTACTGTCCTACAGTATAACCATTTAAAGGCTGGGTGTGTACAAGTGATGAACTGTATGTGTGTGTGTGTGTGTGTGTGAGTGTTGAACAGTGTGGGACTCCTCTATGTTTAAAAGGCTGTATTATTTAGGAGAAGGAGATGAAGAACTTTATTTATATTTAATAATGACATCCATTTCCAGAAATGCAATTCTGCTCATGCTTTATATCCTGAAGCACATTTAAATAAGGAATGATTAAGGTTAAAGTTAACATGTGTGTGTGCGTGTGTGTGTGCGCTAGTATTAGTTCTTTTCAAGACCCAATAAATTGTGACTATAATACATGTACTATACAGCTAGATAATATATGACATGTCATGAACATGCAAGGACACACAAATAACTGAAGATTTACACTGAACATACAATATTAATCAGTGACAATAAAAATAACTGTAATGAATGTTACAGCAGGTCTGTGTTATTTTGAGGTGCGAGCATGTATGTATTACAGACAGTGTTGCTCAGCCCTGG
>JAVGWN010001620.1:0-12138 GCA_034552555.1 Semaprochilodus insignis | reverse complement strand
CGTGCCTTCTTGTATTTTACACCCTCCCCTTAACCTCCATATCTTAAAAACATTTCCGACAATGGAAATTGCAAGCTGTGCTTTGATATTGCTTATATGCCTTGCCATGCTTTGTAGGCATCAATTAGCTTCTCTTTCAGAACCTCAGCCAACTGCTTCAGTGCCCTCATGGCTTTTGAATGTTGGCACATGGTTTGCAGAGTCAAAGCAAACACGAGGCTCTGCTTCTTATTGCACTACCAGCGTGACTGACCAATACAGGCCCTCAGATTATACACCGCTGACATATAAACAGCACTTTACTGCCCCGCCAGCCCTATTTACCAATACCGCCTCTCAAATGAAACCCCTTTGATATATATGAACAGCTCTTTACTGCACCACCAGCGCTACTGACCTATACAGGCCCTCAGATTAAAGCCTGTTGACATATAAACAGGCACTTGCTGCACCGCCAGCGCTGTCGTTACCCGATACCACACTGGTTGCTTCCATATATCTCTCTGAAGTTTGCTGTGGCAGTAACAACCTGGACTCAAGACTGTATTACATGAAACATGAATGCAACTGAAAGATGGTTGACTCTGGGGCCTTTCATGTTTTGCACTGTTTGTATGTTGCATTATCTGTCCTTATTTGTGACGTACCAGTGAAGTAACAAAACATATGAGGAATTCAACCTGGTATGTCGCCCACTACTATTGCCTTCCCTCAAAATACAGGCATTACAGATTTCACCGTGAACGTTACAGCTGCTCATCAGCCCACACTCTTTAGTTGAGTTCCGTCTATTGTGCACATCTTACAGTACTGATGCTGCGCTCAAGTGGCAGTATGGACATGAATATGAACTAAGCAAGAGACGCCAGCAGCTAAACAGATCGCATTTCCCTCTAACTGAGTGCTCAATCAGTTTGATTATGCTGAATCAAACCGGTGGGGACAGTACGCAGTGCGTGAAGTGTGTAGGTGTGCTGTAAAGATGGCAGCATCGGGACTGTATGACATTATGCCTAAGAGCAGAAAGAAGACCCTACAACTGTACTCCTGCACAGCACGGAGCACAGAAATAACTGAAGTACACAGGCACAGGTTCCTAGTCGCTTGAGAATATTACCGTTTTCTACTTTCTGTCACTTTACATATAAGTGGGCCCATTCTCTAAACACGACAATGACGATAAGTAAAAGGAAACTCTATTTTGCTTTTATGATATCTCAAATGAATGACAATAGCATAATTAATCTGAGAAAAGCATTGTGTTATTGTAGGAAACATTAGTCATAATAACGACAGACAACTCAGCATCTTAAGAAAAATGGGCAGCACTTTACAGATCAGCCACAGCCACGATTGCGGACATTCAGCGACCAACTTTGGTAGACGGCTGCACAGCGCAGGACTGCATGCACGCAGACTGTTAAGACAACTGCCCTTAACCCCACGTCAGCGTCACCAAAGACTGCAATGGTGTCNAAGATGAACGGTTTGTTGTCACACGTCCGGAAGGCCTGGTGTCACTCCACCTCCACCCCTACCGCACCATCTGCAGGAACTGTGTGAGAATATTCAAGCTGCATGGGATGGATTATCACAGGACACCATTAGGAGCCTCTACAACTCCATGCCGAGACGTCTGGCATGTTGGGTTAGCAAACATGGCGGCCTGACACCATACTGAGAGACACTACTTCTGATCATATCAGTCTAAATGTATCATCATTTATTGTTCCTGGTAACCTTTATCTTCCTTCCCAACAGCACCGCAATCCCACACCTCCTTCTGGGTGCAGCTGTTATTTTGATGATGAGTGTATTATTACAATTATGAAAAATATGGGGTTATGGGGTTCTTCTTATATTTCTAGGCCCAGGCTGAAAGCCTAATACATGCCGTTTGCCAATGAAAAAACTGTTTCTGAAAGCTTTGCTATCCTGTGATATTGATTCAGACCGTGTTTGGTGAGTCGTGGCCTTAGCAGGATCATATTGCTGGTAACATTAATATTATAATTGATCAGATTGACCATATTTAGGCATTGTGTGCAGGGAAACAGTTCATACTTTCTTTTAAAAAGAGTTTTTATCGTCAAGGTCCCAGCCTAAAGTGACCTTGTGTGGTATCTACTGGATTTTAAGAAAGCATTGCATTTCAGTCTGTAGTCTCTTCTTTCTTATCCAGTCTTATGGTTGATCACACTTTGCCTAGTGCTTTCTTCCCCGAGGGCTTCTTTTTTTTTTCCATATTAAGACCGTGCACAGAATGTATATCAGGCCTCCTGCTGAGCTTTCCTTTCTAGGTTTCGTATCCAGCTAATTCCCGTGTCTGGGAGCCACATGCACACTTTGTGCCTGAGACGGGCTTCCTGTGTTCTCGCCATGCTTGTCTCCCCATGAGGGTAACTTTGTTTGACTGATAGATTCAATTTCTTTGTACAAGCACCTAAGGGGCTTCAACCTGCACAGTGCATCAATCCAGATGATTTATGTTGCAGCGCTGAACATATTAACAAATTAACATATTTCTATAACTCAAAACAACGTTTGTGTATTTATTGCATTTCTAGGGAGTTTTGCACTGAACGAGACATTAAAAACAATAAACACAGCAAAATCCCCAGGGCTGAATTAACATCTGCACTGTCCAGACATCCCAAATAAACAGTATGAAAGTGAAATTTGTTGTGAACGTATGACATATTTCTTCAGATTCAGTTGCGCACCGGACAAAAAATTAGCCACCTTGTTTGTTTAAGGTGGTAGTGACTTCAGACTCCTGCAGATGGCGCTGCAAGAGGATGATAGGGGGGTGCTATGAATACCTGCAGGGTGTGAGTGATGGGATTCATAGATTGAGAAGAGGTGCTACTGTGCAGTGAATGTCTCGTTCCATGTGTGGAAAATGGCTCCAAAGCAGATGTTAATGATTGGCTAAAAGGAGTGACTGCATTTGGGCGTGCCAAAGACCATAGTGTGAAGGAAGTAGCTGAATCTGCAGGTGTATGGAAGTGTACGATCATATGGGTCTACCAGCAGTGGCAAAAATCCCAGTCACCTCGGAATTGTACCAGGGAAGGCATCCACTGTGCAATTCTTTGATGCAAGAGTGTCTGAATATTGATCTGGCCTACATCCAGAAACTTGTCCAGTACATGACAAATCCAATCACAGCTGTTTTTGTTGCTCGTGGAGGTATTACATGCTATTAGGTAGGTTTCAGTCACAGGTGAACTTATATATGGTATTTTGCAATCAGACGTTGTAGTGAAAACCAATGCTACAAGGTATAATGCTGTGTAGGTTTGGCTTTTTAAAGTCAAACGCACAAAGAAATGCTGCCATTTGGATTTAAACTAGATTTAAATTCAAGTAAACACTTAAGAGGATTGGTGATTGGATAATTACTGCAGTGATTAATATGTTTCGGCTGGTAGCAATTCTTTTACCTCCCTAACTGATGAAGCTATTAGCTTCTCACTTCTTAACAACCATGTGGGAAGACTGGTGGTTATGGAAAAGATGTCACTGTGTTTTAAATGATTGGCAGCAAGCAAAGAAAAAATGAAGGAGAAGCTAAAATGACTGGAATTTGGTTAAGAACTGTCCAGTGCACTATTAATACCTGGAGGGATAGAGGAGACCCGTGAACTTGGCATAAGAATGTGGCTGGAAAATATCTTGAACGACCGCGATCGGAGATCACTTATTGCTTAGTGAGGTTGAATAGTAGAAAACGGATAGTAGAACTCATGACTACGTTTACACAGTATTGGGACTAAACAGCTGTGTGGACATAAGAAAACCACTTGTTAGTGAGGCTAATCTGAAAAAAGGCTTCAGTTTGCTAGGGAGCATAAAAACTGGACCCTGGCCATGTGGTCTAATGAGTGCAGACTGACCCTATACCAGAGTGATGGGCTCATGGTCATGGTAAGAAGCAATCCATCCATCATGCATAGTGTCCGCTGTATAAGCCTCTGGAGGCAGAGTTATGATCTGTGGCTTCTTCAGATGGTCGTGTGGAGGGTCAGCAACATTATGTGGTAATAAAATGGAATCAGCTGACCACCTGATTGACCAGGTTATCCAATCAGTGAAGCTTTTCTTCCCTGCCGGGATGGACATATTCCAAGATGATAATGCCAAGATTCATAGGGCTCAGATTGTGAAACAGTTGATCAGGGAAGATGAACGATCACCTGACCTTAACCCCATTATAAGTGTTTGGGATGTGCTGGAGAAGACCTTAAGGGATGGTTCAACTATCCTGGCATCAGTACAAGATCTTGACCAAATATTAGAGCAAATCTCGACAGAAATAGATGTTGTGATGTTGCATAAGGTTGTCGAAACAATGCAGCAGCAAACGCCTAATCAGAGCTAAAGGCGGTCCAATGAAAGATCAGCATGTGTGACTGTTTTTGTCCAGGCAGTGTATGCAGACTGTTTCTTGTAGTTTGTCAGATGGAAACTTTTTGTGGAAAACTTTTTGTCTTGATGAATGTGTAATCCCTAAATCCTCCACAGAGTGTGTACAAGTCTGTAAATCTGCTGAGGCGTTCGGTCTTCAGAGAGGTTGTTTTCTATTTTATGCCTCTGGTTGTTGCAACACAGGTTTTCTGATCAAGGGACAGATTATTATGTTGGCGTGAATGTTGGCCTCTACTAAGAGATGAATGGAGCTGATTCTTTTCGTGTGCTTTGCAGCTTTGTATGTGCAGTACATGTCCAAGTAGGGAACACCAATAGTTGACTTGCCTCAACACAAGAGCAAGCAGCACTGTAATTAATACCCTGCATTTGCCCCTAGTAATCACTCTGATTGACTGCCTATCTATCCACATGACTAGAAGACATACAGAGCTCCCACCCTCTGTAATTAATTGACCCTGATTAGCCTAACTGCCATTTTAGCATGCTCTTTTTTTTTTTTTTGCTTTTGGCCAATATCTCTTCAACCACAAGTAATACAGTCACAACTGGTTCATCTTTGGATTGATTGACCCCAAGGACCAAGCACTTCTGTTATTCATTCATTCATTCATTCATTCATTCAAATAATTCATCTTCCAAGCCACTTATCCTTCTGGGTTGCAGGTGCTCAGGCCCAGGCCGGCAGACATCACAGGCCAGACACACAGACATACACACACCTACACCTAGGGGAGGCTAATTTAGCATCTCCAGTTCAACTGACTGCATGTCTTTGGACTGTGGAGGGAAACCGGAACACCAGGAGGAGGAACCCACACAGACACAGGGAGAACATGCAAACTCCACACAGAAAGGACCCTGGACACCCCAGCCAGGAATCGAACCCAGGCCCTTCTTCAACAGCGCTACCCACCGTGCCACCCACGTCTGTCATTTTGGAGATGATCTGCATTTTCTCTTGTAAACTAGTCCCATGGTTTTTCGTCTAGCCCCCATGAAATATCTGATAGATTCTGAACCCAACAAGTAGACGTTTGTAAACATTACCATATGCCAGACAGTCATTCAGGGGATCATTATTGCACCAGCTGTTACCCATGAATTGTTCACAAGGCTTGACACATATATACTCGAGACTGGTGGTTCCCACACTTTGCATAGTCCTGTAACCCTTTCAACAATACACTTCCTGCTGTGTGTACAAACACATTGTGAATATATTGCCACAATGCATTATCAATTATACATCTAAATTTTAATTACACTACCAGTCAAAAGATTAGATACTCACTGAAGGTTCTCCTTATGTTTATCTTAATGCTTTAAGGGTCTTTAAGATAAAATAAGATAAGTGAAGACATCAAACTATAAAATAGTACCTCCTAAATGGAACTTTAGAGGCGGATAAACCAGCTTTCTTAACCTGCAGTGGAGGCTGATAGAACAAGATGGTTTTCTAAGCAGTTCTGGACCAATTCTATTGGTCTGTCCATCATGAATATTCAGTAAACTGAAAGGAGACCTAGAGCTGATCTGTGAAAAAGAGATCAAAGTTTATATACACAACTAAATATATATTTATGGCAGAAATATAATACTGTGGTACATCAAGAGTATATGTGGCATATTAGGATATGTACTGTTTCAGACTCTCATCAGTTGGAGCTGTTAAGTGTAAGACTGTAGAGTCTTTAAGATCACCAACAACATCCATTTAGTAGTGTGTGTCTAAACCTTTGACTGGTACTGTAGTTGCTGAGCGGTTAAGCCTCAACCTTGCCCCTGTGCCCCTGGTACTGTATATTATACAGAATATATTTTATATATTTAAATAGTTGATTGCATTGAGTTACACTGAGATTGGTACAGGAACATCCCTAAAAGTATACATTTATTATTATAAATGAACAACATTATTTCTATTACATTATTATAGGTGTGGGTCAGTCTGGTATTTTAATCACCCCGTGTTCATACTGGCAGCCATGTGACATTACAAATGTCGGATATCAATATTTTCATGATATACACTGTAGTGGTAAGTTAAAAAAAAAATCTATATATGTTCTCATAAATTGTTGGTGGATTTTGCCATATGGGAAGGAGCCGCATTCCCAGGAAAAGAACTTGTCCTGGGAGTCCTGGGAAAGGGATATCTTCAGGGTAATATAGCTGTAGGTTAAAGGTCAAATACCTTTAGGCTATTATTGGTTAGGAGAGTTGAACATCACCAACATACCTAGTTCCAAGACTACACCCCTCGTGTATAATCTTTAAGGGGGGGTGGAACAGACTATAAAAGCTGTGTGTCCAGATACGGTTTTCAGTCAAGAACTGAGACTCAACTGTGATCACCTTGAAATGAACAACTCCAATCCTCAGCCTGTCTCCTGGCTCTCCCTTGGAGCTGACGATTTCCAGCAACATTAGGCAGCGCAAGTCTTGGCAACACAAAGTGGGCGGAGTCAAAGTTAGGTGAAGTTTAACTGAATGCAAATCAGGAGTGAACAATGTGGCGATTACCACTGAGACGTGAGGACTGTGGTACACGCTTTATCTCCACCTCTGTGACGTTATGCTCCTTTTTGGAACCTAAATAATTGTGCCTACTACAGGAATAGCAGTGGTGCTTCTGCTGCAATTAGACAATTAAGACCGAACATGGTTATATCCACACACTGACTGCACAGATGATGATGCACTACACAGAGATTAAATAAAAATAAACAGGAGGGATTTCTCTCCAGGATTCTTATTTTTAGCGAGAACTGTGATCTGATGTGTGCTTGGCATCAGTAAAACCAGGCCAACCAAGCGACGAGCTATTTGGACAAGAAGAGGGTGAAAAGTCGCTGCTGGTGGGAATGCAGGCTCAGAGCGCAAGGAGAACATGAAGGCAGATGACGGAACTCTTTTTGATTTGTAATCAGTAGCATCAATATGAGGGCATATATACAAATGAACCATCTGTGACTGAAACATACCTAATATGTTAACGCTAATACCTAATGGCATTGACTGGACAAGTTTTTGGATGTAGGCCACATCAATGTTCAGACACTCTTACATCAAAGAATTGCGCGGTTGAGACAGGTTTGGTGGATGTCTTCCCTGGCACAATTCCGAGGAGAATTCCCTGTAGACTGGGATTTTAGCCACTGCTGGTGGACCCATATGACCATACGCTTCCATACACCTGCAGATTCAGCTACTTCCTTCACACTATGGTCTTTGGCACGCCCAAATGCAGTCACTCCTTTTAGCCAATCATTAACATCTGCTTTGGAGCCATTTTCCACACACGGAACGAGACATTCACTGCACTGTACCACCTCTTCCCAATCTATGGATCCCGTCACTCATACCCCGCAGGTATTTATAGCCCTATATCTACCACCTTAAACACACAAGGTTACTACCACCTTAAACATAAGGTGACTAACTGTTGTCCAGTGAACTTACTTGTGTGTGGGATTAAAAGAAGGATTGTTATCTGGATTTTTCTGATGTGCCCCCAATGTCATTCACTCACAGCAATCAGATTTTAGCAGGCTTTTAACAGACATATTGACATTTAATCATCTGAAAATACGACTAGCATGTCAAATTCTGTAGTGTCTTGATTTTTTATGGACTTTCCATTTATCTACATACATGTCCAGTAAATAAACAGCAGTGCAATTAAACTATTAATAGGATCCTGCATTTCTTTACACCCAATACTATAAGGAGAGACATATAATAACATAACATCTTATCATTTTTAATAAATCGACAAGTTGGTCTAGTCCGTAATGCGTAACTGACATCAAATGACTTTGCTCTATAATCTTATTAATTTGGGCCTAAAAGTAGAAGTTCTTACAAAACAAACCCAACAATTTTTGAATGTGTTTGGATGTGTTTGAATTTCTCTGAGAGTCAGTGAATACATAATTTTAATTTTACTTTTCCCCCTAAAGCCCAAACAACTGAACCCAGAAACTGTAGACCAGATTACTAAATATTACATCAATGTGTGTGTATATCAGTCTGATGTATTTTGATGTTACGTGACAAATTTGACCTAGATACGTCGGTTCTCAAGAGTGCTATAGTTCATAAACAGATTTGGCACCATTTAGAATAGCATAATTCTTGTTTAGTGTAACATGGATGGCATTGTTATGTTGGAACATATGTTTTCCAAAGTCTATTTATTATCAAATCTGACTATATCTGATAAAAGGTTTATTACTCCCTGAAAATGCTTGGGCCCCTCTGATTGCTGCATGTGGCTATATTTATCATTCTTATGAAAGGCCGTTTTCAAGCTTCACCAACCTTTACAGGATCTTAGGTCACCTCATCATAATGATGACCTGCTTTTTAATTATGGCCATGCTATCGCAACATCTTACGTACTATATGTACAAAATGACAAAATGGCATGAAGTAGGTCAATTACACAGAGATTGGATATTCCAATATTGCAACCATGCATAAAATCAAACACTTTGCAAGTGTTTCTGGTTGAGGTTATAGAAGTATAATTTAGCATTTATCATTAATTACATGCTCCTATTGCATGCTGGTAGAGTACCAATCAAAAGTTTAGACACGGCTCCTCATAGAAGGTTCTCCTTATGTTTATCTGCTGAATTTCCTTTGGGATCAATAAAGCATCTATCTATCTATCTATCTATCTATCTTAATGCTTCACTGTAGAATAAAAGTAAAGACACCAAACTACAAAATAGAACTCATGGAATTATGCAGTCCACCTTAAAAACCTCCAAAATGGAATTTTAGAGGAGGATAAAACAGCTTTCTTAACCTGCAGTGGAGGTTGATACTTACAATGGAGGTTTACACTGTGTGAAAATGGCCCAAAACTGCATTTTAAAAAAAGTCTAGCTCCATTGACTTACATTAAAGTTAAATGAGGCCCTCTCCTGTGAAGCTGACATTTAGGAGATACTTATTTTTCTTTAGACAGCAAAGATTCTATGTGTATTATCACATTATTTATGTTTTCAGATTCTCATCAGTTGGAGCTGTTAAGTGTAAGTCTGTAGAGTCTTTAAGATCACCAACACCATCCATTTAGTAGTGTGTGTCTAAACCTTTGACTGGTACTGTAGTTGCTGAGCGGTTAAGCCTCAACCTTGCCCCTGTGCGGCAATGCCCTTTTCCGAGCTGTCAGTGTTCTAGTCGTCATTTTGGAAGTGTAAAATCTCAGGCGGCACAGCCTGCTGTGGTTCTGCTGGGCTTCATGGTGGTTCAATAGCCTTCTCCACCTTTGTGTAAAGATACTGCGGTCGGAAAACCTTAAACCGTTACTTTGGCAGTTGTCGTGTATCTGCTCGGCTCTTTGTGAATTGGGGCAGCAATGCATCAAGTTCCTGAAAAAAAGGAAAACTGACATGCTGTCAAAGATACGCCTGAGGCCTATTGTACTATTAAGACCACGATTCAGTTGTTATCGTCCCTCACGCCTCCCACTTCCCATGAGAACGACACGCTTCACTTCAGCTCAGTAAAAGAAAGAAGTAAGAAGGTAAGAAGGTGTTGGAGATGGCAATTTTAACTTTCTACTGAGTGGGCGTTTTTCTGGATTAGCCACGTCAGGCTCCAGAAGATTATAGCTGATATCCTCTTGCCTGTGCTTAGCGACTTAATTTGGAGCCCAGATATGCACTGATTTGCTGTTATCCTGATATGCATGTGCTATTCTGAAGCATTTGTGCTCGGGGCTGGGTATTGGCAGCAATGTCACGGTACAGTACAATACGGTATGATATGATGATCCAACATACCAAGTGTGCAGCAGACATTTTTGGTAATACAAAAAATACAGTTCCAGTCAAAGTTTTCACACCCAACTAAATGGATGTAGTTGGTGATCTTAAAGACTCTGCAGGCTTCCAGTTCCAACTGAGTCTGAAACAGTACATATCCTGATATACCACATATACTCTTGATGTACCACAGTATGATATTTCTCCATATCTCCACCTCTAATATATATTTAGTGGTGTAAAAACTATGATCTGTTTTTCTGCACAGTGTAAAAGCTCTAGTTCTCCTTTCAGTTTAGTGAATATTCATGATGGACAGACCAATAGAATTGCTCCTAAACTGATTAGAAATAAACCTTATTCTATCAGCCTCCACTGCAGGTTAAGAAAGCTGGTTTATCCTCCTGTAAAGTTCCATTGTGGAGGTTTTTAAGGTGGACTGCATAATTCCATGAGTACTATTTTATAGTTTGATGTCTTCACTTTTATTCTACAGTAAAGCATCAAGATAAACATAAGGAGAACCTTCTATGATGAGCCATGTTTAAACATTTGACCAGCACTGTACCTAATAACCAAATAAGGTTAAAGAAATTAATATTATTTACCTTAAAATCTGTACACACAAATGAAATACTAATAAATATATAAACACATGGTGTGGTTCACTGTGAGATGCTCTTCACAGCAAAAGGAGGCAGATGAGGGAACCTTTCTTTCTCTTTTGTAGACACAAAGCAGCAGCACATGCAATAGCCAGTTTAAGGAACCCATCTCTGCAGGCAAGGGGTATAAATTTGATGTCAGAAAGACGTCAGACACTGAACTTGAGCTGAAAATGAACATCAAAACCCAATGTTAGGTTGACACCAAGCTCTAACATCACATAAACATTAAATGTGGTTGGAAATGAAAGTCAGGTTGACGTCAAAACCCAACGTTGGACAGACGCTGGAAATGTGGTTGGAAACCAAAATCAGATGTCCGTTAAACAAACAACACTGGATTAGTACGAAGCTCCAATGTTATATAGGAGGACAGGAAGATTGAGCAGACGTAGCAGCGGCAGCTGAGGAGCTTTTGAGTGCCTTGCTCAGGGGCACTTTAGCCGTAGGAACGCATGTTGGCATGAGATGTTTGAAAGATGTTGGGTTTTGGTTACTTAACATCTCAACTTCAAACCAACAGAATATCAACGTCAGCTGTTATCAGTATCCTACACCAAATTGGCGCTGGCCTTACACGCTGTTCATGAAGCCTGTTTCTGATGGTTTGGTCAGACACATCCATGGCAGTGGACTGCTGGAGTTCATTATGTAGGGCTCTGGCAGTGCTCATCCTGTTCCTCCTTGCACAAAGGAGCAGATACCGGTCCTGCTGAGGGGTTAAGGACCTTCTACGGCCTTGTCCAGCTCTCCTAGAGTAACTCCCTGTCTCCTGGAATCTCCACCATACTCTTGAGACTGTGCTGGGAGACACAGCAAACCTTCTGGCAATGGCACGTATTGATGTGCCATCCTGCAGGAGTTGGACTACCTGTGCAACCACTGTAGGGTCCAGGTACCGCACCATGGTACTAGTAGTGACGCTGACCCAAGCCAACTGCAAAACTAGTGAAGAGTCAGTCAGAAAAGATGAGGAGGGACAAAACGTCAATGACCTCCACCTTTTAAACCATTCCCGTTTTGGGGGGTGTCTCACTGTTGCTCCTCTAGTGCACCTGTTGTTAATTTCATTAACACCAAAGCAGTTGAAACTGATTAACAACACACCCTGCTACTTAACTGACCAGATCAATATCCCAGAAGTTGAACTGAGTTGATGCTATACTCTGATTAAAAAGTGTTCCCTTTATTTTTTTGAGCAGTGTGTGTGTATGTATAAATATATATATATATATATATATATATATATATATAGAGAG
>JAVGWN010001619.1:0-12139 GCA_034552555.1 Semaprochilodus insignis | reverse complement strand
TGGTGTCGTACCAGACTGTCATGGAGTGACTCAGAACGGCAGCGGGTCATCTTCAGTGACGAGTCCCACTTTAGTCTTGGTGGAGCTCCATGCCGAGACATCTGGCATGTTGGGTTACCAAACACGCCGGCCCGACGCCATGCTGAGAGACACTACTATCAGTCTAAATTTATCATCATTTATTGATCCTGGTAACCTTTATCTTCCTTCCCAACACACCTGCAATCCCACACCTCCTTCTGGGGGCAGCTGTTCTACTGGTCATGAGTGTTTGTTAGACAGTAGATTTTATGTATTGAAGGTAAAATAATGTTCAGTAATCACCCGTTAGATACTACCAAATTCAACTACCACACCCAGGCCCAATCCCATTTCACCCCTTGCCCCTAACACTGAGCCCTACCCCTCCGTTTTGCACATTCACGTCTAGGGGTAGGGTGGTCCCGATTGGTGTTGAGATGGAGGGGTGGGGTGAAGTGTTGGGGGAGGTTTTTCAGAGGCACGCTCCAAACGGAGTGATATGAGAAAATTCCCAGAATGCCCTGCAGATCATCAGCAAGATGTCTGCACAAGCGACCAGAGAGACCCATAAATATGAGTACTGTCTCTGTTAAAGCCGCTGTACTGTAAGATCACCATGGTAACAGCGTTTTATGGTCATTTGTAAAGATCGCTAGTAATTCGCTGATGTCTCGGCGCTACCTAGCTACCTACCAGAACGCTACCTGTTCTGGTACCTGAGGTTGCTGCACCCTTTAAGGTGGAATGGTGAAATTGGATCTTGAAGCTGGCGATTAAAGAGCTCAGTTCAGCTTCATATCACTGAAGAATTCTGGGTGGTGATAATAAATAATGGCCCCCCTCTTTGAGGTCATATGAGGCCCTAAATGTGTTTGAGCAGTGAGGAGCTGAACTCCACCCTCCTCTGCTGTCACTGCAGACCGGCAGGGTCGCCTACAGAGCTCCGCTAGCAGCCTGTTAATGACGTCATGTAGTTTGTGTTTGTGCTCTTGTTTATTGGGGGACTCGTTAGACTGACTGACGTGTAAAACAGCCGCTGACGACACCTGATGAGGTATCCGGTTCTCGAAGGGTCGTCCCATTTCATAGGAGGGGGGAGATTTCAACCACTGTCCCTTCTAACTCAGTTTCAAGGTCGAGGGTTACACTGCAAAACAAGGGGGAGGGGTAAAAAATGAGAAATGGGATTGGGCCTGAGACATGATCACTGCTGAACACAGACCTGCTGAACCTCACCATCACTTAAACAGAACCTGTCTGGCGAACAGCAGCGCACGGCGCCTCGTTCTAATGATTCACATACAGATGCAGAAGAAAGCCACTGAGATCTTCGTTCTGATGTTGATCTTGAGCTCATCTGAGGCCTAAACGTTGAGCTCCCTTCTTTCGAGGCTCTCCGGGGCGACCCGGCAGCACCCTGGGCCCGTTTCTGCTCCCTGCTCTCTCTCAGTATTAGCACCGGGCAGCTTTAAAGTCGGGCTGGGTTTGAGTGCAGGTGTAGAATTACTCCTCTACAGTGCTATAGAAGCCGGGGGAGGTCCTCACACGTACAGTGAGAGGTGGTGTGAGCGTGTACAGGTGTATGTTTGCAGGTGAGAGGATGTCTCAGTCTCAAGTTCCCTTATAAGTGCAGGGTGTTCTTATCTTACGGATCTTCCTGTAGACTCCGTCCTGCTCCGTCTGCAGGGAGCCTAGTAGTCTCACACTGGGAGAGTCTGGTACCCCTCACCGCTAAGCGTGGCCAAGAACCGCCCACTACAGCAGGAACAGGAGAGTCAACTGACGCGCTAAACGACCAATCACATGCTGCTATTCAGCATGACGTATAGGAGGAAAGCGGAGCTATGACATAAACAGACCCTCGGAGACAGAGAAGTACAGGATGGGCGGAGCGTCTGTGGTCGACACTGTTCTCTAGGTGGAACTTGGCTGGAACAGCAAAACTTCCTGTCAGATCAGCTCAAAACCATATGCAGTATATGCAGAAGTGTGGACGGCCAATCAGAATTCAGCTGGTCGTATCCTGCCAGTGTGGCCAGGTTAACACACTAAAGAGGTCAGACTCTCTGTCTGCGTGTGGGCGGGGCATCTGTGTCCGAGTCTAGGCCCATAGTGGGCGTTCCCCTGTCAGAATGGAAATGTATGTTGTTGAAAATCGCTGCCATAGTGCCCAGTGATCAGCTCAATTCAATTCTAATTCAATTCAGTTCAGTTCTAATTCACTTCAGCTGAGTTCAGTTCTTTTCAGTTAAATTCCATTTCATTACATTCAGGTCAATTTGTGTGTCTGTGTGTCTGTCTGTGTCTTTGTGTCTCTGTGTGCGTGTGTCTGCCTGTGTCTGTGTTTGTCTGTGTGTCTGTCTTGGTTTCTGTATGTCTGTCTCTCTGTCTGTGTCTCTGTGTCTCTGTGTTTGTGTGTCTGTGTCTCTGTATCTCTGTCTGTCTCTGTGTTTGTATGTGTGTCTGTCTGTGTCCCTGTATCTCTGTGTCTGTCTGTATCTCTGTCTGTGTCTCTCTCTGTCTGTGTGTGTGTCTGTCTGTCTGTGTCTCTGTATCTCTGTCTGTGTCTCTGTCTGTCTCTGTGTTTGTATGTGTGTCTGTCTGTGTCCCTGTATCTCTGTGTCTGTCTGTGTCTCTCTCTGTCTGTGTCTCTCTCTGTCTGTGTGTCTGTCTGTCTGTGTCTCTGTCTGTCTCTGTGTCTGTATGTGTGTCTGTCTGTCTCCCTGTGTCTCTGTGTGCCTGTCTGTGTGTCTGTATCTGCCTGTGTCTCTGTCTCTGTGTCTGTGTGTGAGGGTTTCTCTGGGTCTGTCTCTGTCACTTTGTCTCTGTCACTGTGTCTCTGTCACTGTGTCTGTGTCTCTGTCACTGTGTCTGTGTCTCTGTCACTGTGTCTCTGTCACTGTCTCTGTGTCTCTGTCTCTGTGTCTCTGTCACTGTGTCTCTGTCACTGTGTCTCTGTCTCTGTCACTGTGTCTCTGTCTCTGTGTCTCTGTGTCTGTGTCTGTGTCTCTGTCACTGTGTCTCTGTCACTGTGTCTGTGTCTCTGTGTCTCTGTCACTGTGTCTCTGTCACTGTGTCTCTGTCTCTGTCTCTGTTACTGTGTCTCTGTCACTGTGTCTCTGTCTCTGTGTCTCTGTGTCTGTGTCTCTGTCACTGTGTCTCTGTCACTGTGTCTCTGTCACTGTGTCTCTGTCACTGTGTCTGTGTCTGTGTCTCTGTCACTGTGTCTCTGTCACTGTGTCTCTGTCTCTGTCACTGTGTCTCTGTCACTGTGTCTCTGTCACTGTCTCTGTGTCTCTGTCCCTGTCTCTGTGTCTCTGTCACTGTGTCTGTGTCTCTGTCTCTGTCACTGTGTCTCTGTCACTGTGTCTGTGTCTCTGTCTCTGTCACTGTGTCTCTGTCACTGTGTCTCTGTCACTGTGTCTCTGTCACTGTGTCTCTGTCACTGTGTCTGTCTGTCTCTTGGTCTGTCTGTACATCTGCCCTGTGATGGACTGGTGACCTGTCCAAGGATAAATGGCTCAGAAGATGAATGAACTGATGAATGAATTAGTTTCACTGTAACAGAAGTCCAGTAGTATAACCCATATATACAGGCAGTAAACAGGGGCCTCGGGCTCCGCTAGTGTAGAGCTGCTCTGGGTTTAGTGTGTGTGTGTGTGTGTGTGTGTGTGTGTGTGTGTGTGTTTTATTGTTTGAGCAGGTTTGTTTGTCCTGGTTACCTTTGTTCTCGTGTTGCTCTGTATCTGTGGATCTCTCTAACAACCAGACTCACAGTCCTCACCCAGAGTGAGCTCAGCTTTACAGGCTGCTCAGCAGAACAGAGGAGAGTTCACTGCACTGACCTGGGTAACGTCTGACCTGGTTCTGTTTGTGCAGGAGTGGTTCCACCAATTCCTCCAAAGATTTCTGCATAACAAAAATTCTCTAGAAGCTGTTCTAGATAAACTTACCCAGTCAGACCTGTTGACAGTGGTGGTGAAGGTAACCAGACGTCCCCTCTAAAAGCTCCCTCACAGAAAGTTCCTACATGAGGTGGTTCTGAATACGCTGCCTGATGTCTGAGACGCTGTTTATGATAGTGTGGAGAAGATTTCAGCCTTGAACTCCATTCATAGTGGAGGGATACATGCTGCAGGGCGCATGGGGGAACCCAAGAGCCACAGTCTGGTTAACACTGTTCAGTCAAGATATTCAATCAACTCAGCGTTTTAGTGACCCGCCTACAGACGTTCACACCTCTGTTTATGTGTGTCTGTGTGTGTGTGTGTGTGTGTGTCTCTCTCTCTGTGTCTGTGTGTGTCTCTGTGTGTCTGTCTGCGTGTGTGTGTGTCTGCGTGTCTGCATGTGTGTCTCTGTGTGTGTGTGTGTGTGTGTGTGTNCTGCGCTCCGTCACACCTGATGAACCGCTTGTGTCAGACCTGCTCAGCCGAGCCAGAGATATCTTTCAGAGGAACACCGTTGGCCCGCAGAGGTGGGTTTAGTACTCCAGTATCGCAGAACTGGACAGTTTTATTATTCAGCAGTTTCTGCAGTGCACGAGTGGGCTGGACAATAGACTAGCAACACATTAACAACCACCTGGGATACCAAAGCAGTGGCCTGTTCATAAATGTCCATTTCCAGTTGGTTTTAAGCCTTTTTCCGTTTCAGTTGAACTTCTGTATGTATATACAGGCAGATTCCGTGGTGCCTGTAGCACTAGTATGTGTTCAGTGTGTTCAGTGCTTACGCTCAGTATGTACAGTGTGTTTAGAGTGTTCAGTGTGTTCAGTGTGTTCAGTGTGTTGAGTGTTTAGAGTGTTCAGTGTGATTTGTGTGCACCAGGTATCTGGATGTGTACAAGAAGTACAGTAATCTGCTGGATAACTCCGCCAGGCAGGAGGTCCTGTCCTTCCTGAAGGAGGAGCACTCTCTACAGGCCCTCTCCAAGGTACACAGTGGTGCACACACATGCCTGTGGGTGATCCCCACCTGTAGGACCGTACATGTAGGTCCTGTTCTGCTGTCCAGGGTGCTGAAAACTGCTGCTACAAGTACCTAGAACCGTCACATCCACACTAAAGTAAATCCTCATTAAACTGTTCTAGTCTGCATGTGGGTGGAGTGACGGACTGTTCCTCACTCTTCTACTCCTCCGCTTCAGCTCTGCTCCTTGGTGTCCCTCTCCACTCCAGCTCTACTTCTGTGTCCCTCTCCACTCCAGCTCTACTCCTCCATGTCCCTCTCCCCTCCAGCTCTACTTCTGTGTCCCTCTCCACTCCAGCTCTACTCCTCCATGTCCCTCTCCCCTCCAGCTCTGCTTCTGTGTCATTCTCCACTCCAGCTCTGCTCCTCCATTTCCCTCTCTGTTCCAGCTCTGCTTCTGTGTCCCTCTCCACTCCAGCTCTACTCCTCCGTCTCCCTCTCTGCTCCAGCTCTACTCCTCCGTCTCCCTCTCTGCTCCATCTCTACTCTTCTGTGTCCCTCTCCACTCCAGCTCTACTCCTCCGTCTCCCTCTCTGCTTCAGCTCTACTCCTCCATGTCCCTCTCCCCTCCAGCTCTGCTTCTGTGTCATTCTCCACTCCAGCTCTACTCCTCCGTCTCCCTCTCTGCTCCAGCTCTACTCCTCCATGTCCCTCTGCCCTCCAGCTCTGCTTCTGTGTCATTCTCCACTCCAGCTCTACTCCTCCGTCTCCCTCTCTGCTCCAGCTCTACTCCTCTGTCTCCCTCTCTGCTCCAGCTCTACTCTTGTGTCCCTCTCTGCTCCAGCTCTGCTCCTTCATGTCCCTCTCTGCTCCAGCTCTGCTCCTTCGTGTCCCTCTTTGCTCCAGATCTTCACAAACAGACAAGCTTTTAACACCAGCTTCATCATTTTCACAGCACATCATGTCCGCGCATGATGTAGACAATTCCTGAATTTGTGCTTCATTAGGTGCCCGGATAGAACAGATAAAACACCCACATGAGACGAGCTCACGCACGATTACGACAAAACCTGCATATTCTAAAACTAAAGTGCTTTATCGAAAACAAGAAGCAGAGCGGAGGGGGACGGGGAGGAGATAGGCGGGTCCAGCAGCCGGCTTTTCGTTGGTCATTTTCACATTAGCTGCTATGGACAGACAGAGATACATGTCTACAATCAACACAGTGGAAACCGCTAAAAGTGGAGATAGGTGTTTTTTATCGGACGGCGATGATGAGCTGAAGCGGAACGAGACAGATTCCTCCGAGTCGATATTCAGGGCTGATCAGCAGTTACAGGAACTATCTTTAACTTGTGTGTGTGTGTGTGTGGGTGTGTGTGTGTGTGGGTCTGTGTGTGTGTGTGGGCGTGTGTGTGTTCCCTGCAGAAGATCGAGGTCGTGAACGGTGTGTGGAGGGAGGTTGCGTCTCTGCGGGTCACTGTTCCACTGTCTCTGTTCTGTCTGGAGGCAGTGAATCTCCACGAGGACCTGTGTGATCGTACAGAGCACCTCAAACACCTGCTCATCACTTACGAGGTGGAGGAGAACCGGCAGCTCAACAAGAGGTCAGAACACCCGCCTAGAGAACCGCAACACCAGAAATGTATCTGCCCCCCCCCCGGGGAACATCGCGTTCATCAAACAAAAGAATGTTTCTTGTGGGGTACCACAGGGCTCGGTTTTAGGGCCTTTACTGTTCTCTTTGTTGTCTCAGTTCTCAGAGGGGCTCACGCAGTACAAACCAGAGTCATTGTGGAGGCCAGCAGCTGCTATTAGAGTGAATATGTTTGAGCAGTGATGATGAACGGATCAAGCTCCACCTCCAGAGCCGGCAGAGCTGGGGTTTTATGGCAGCTGTGAAAGTTAAAGAGTTTTCTTTTGCAGTTGGAGACGAGACACTGTGTGTGGGTTTAGTCGAGAGCAGCTCTGGTTTTAAACCCGGGTCTGGTGTTCTGTACGTTTGTGTGTGCAGGATCTGTCAGCGCTACGAGCAGATTGTGGACACGGTAACCAGCGTGGCGGTGAACACAGAGGAGCTGGTGGAGCTCAGTGAGTTCCTGAAACAGACCACTGACGTCACTTTGCACAAACTCTGCGATGAGGTCGAGGAAGCCGCCCACCGCCTCAGCTTTCTGCTGGACCATGCCATACTGTCCGGTACTGTCCATCTCTCTGTCTAAGTTGGGCGGGTGGGGTTCTTAGTCGGGTGTGAGCCCCCTGCATCAATACAGAGGGCAAGGTCCGACATGGACTACACTATATCCTTCTATTCTGGTCTTATTGGATCCTAGTGCAGCTTTTGACCCTGATGATCACAAGAGTCTGATCTGTTGTTTTGAATGCTGATAATTTAGACTCAGGAGAAAGACTTAGAAGCTGTGTTTCAGAAATTTCTCGGTGGATGTCCCAGAATTCTCTGCAACTAAATAAAAAAATAAATAAATATTGATTCTCAGTACTAAAACTCAGAGAATGCTGCTTTATGACAGACTCGGTTCTTCTTACAGCAGAGGTGATCACTGTAATGGTCCTCCTACTGTAATGGTCGTGTGTGTGTGTGTGTGTGTGTGTGTGTGTGTGTGTAGGTGAGGATGTGAAGCTGAACAGCAGGGTGTTCCACTGGCCACTGCAGATTGTTTCTGTGTGTGAGGGCAGTAGAGGCAAACTGACCACTCAGCGAGAACATGCTGAGGACAGACTGCAGAAGAGGTAGGCCTCTTAGTTACTGTCGCACTGACTGGCCATCATGGTAGAAACACCTACCTTGTACTTCCACTCACTGGCACTGTGTGTGTGTGTGTGTGTGTGTGTGTGTATGTAACAGGATCGCGGAGCTGGAGAACACTCTGCAGGCTGTTGGTAAGGAGGTGGAGGCGTTTAAGAAGAAGGAATCAATGGGTGTGGAGGAGATGAAGAACAACGTGGAGAAACTGAAGGAGCTCACAGCCTGTATGGAGGATGCAGTCACACAGTTGGAGGTGTGTGTGTGTGTGTGTGTGTGTGTGTGTGTGTGTGTGTGAGATTATGATATTGGAGCTGGTGATGATAGTGCTGGTGATCGTGACAGTGATGGTGATGATAGAGCTGTTGATGGTGGTGATACAGCTGGTGCTGGTAATAATGGTGATGGTGCTTGATAGTGTTGGTGATGGTAGTAATGGTGATGGTGATAGTGCTGACAATAGTGCTGGTGCTCATCATGATAGTGATGGTGATGGTAGTGTTGGTGATGGTGGTGATAGTGATGGTGCTGGTGATGATGGTGCTGCTGATGGTGCTGGTGATGGCGGCAATAGTGATAATGATAGTGATGATGGTGATAATGCTGGTGAGAATGATGATAGTCATGGTGATGGTGATAATAGTGCTGGTGATGGTGGCGATAGTGATGTGATGGTGATAATGCTGGTAAGTGTGATGATGGTGATGGTGCTGGCAGTAATAGTGCTGGTGATGGCGGTGATAGTGATGTGATGGTGATAATAATGCTGATGAGTATGAATATAGTGCTGGTGATAATAGTGCTGGTGATGGTGGTGATAGTGATGTGATGGTGATGATAATGCTGGTGAGTGTGATGATGGTGAAGCTGATGGTGCTGGCAATAATAGTGCTGGTGATAGTGAGGTGATGGTGCTGATGATGCTGGTGAGTGTGATGGTGATGATAATGCTGGTGATGGTGGTGATAGTGATATGGATGGTGGAGATAGTGATGTGATGGTGCTGGTAATGGCGGTGATAGTGAGGTGATGATAATGCTGGTGCTTGTGGTGATACTGCTGGTGATAATAGTGCTGGTGCTTGTCATGGTGCTGTTGATAATGCTGGTGCTTGTCATAATAGTGATGGTGGCGATAGTGATGTGGTGATGGTGCTGGTGATAATGGTGATGGTGATAGTGATGTGATGATGATGTGGTGGTGATTGTGCTGGTGATAATAGTGCTGGTGGATGTCATGATGGTGGTGATAGTGATGTGATGGTGCTGGTGATAATAGTGCTGGTGGATGTCATGATGGTGTTGATAGTGATGTGGATGGTGGTGATAGTAATGTGGTGGTGATGGTGATGGTGATGGTGCTGGTGATAATGGTGATGGTGGTGATAGCGATGTGATGATGGTGGTCATAATAGTGTTGGTGATGGTGGTGATAGTGCTGGTGGATGTCGTGATGATGGTGGTGATGGTGGTGATGGTGCTGGTGATAATGGTGATGGTGGTGATAGTGATATGATTCTGGTGGTGATGGTGCTGGTGATAATGGTGATGGTGGTGATAGCGATGTGATGATGGTGGTGATGTTGCTGGTGATAATAGTGCTGGTGGATGTCATGATGGTGGTGATAATGGTGATGGTGCTGGTGATAACGGTGATGGTGGTGATAGTCATATGATGATGGTGGTGATGGTGCTGGTGATAATGGTGATGGTGGTGATAGTGATATGATGATGGTGGTGATGGTGCTGGTGATAATGGTGATGGTGGTGATAGTGATGTGGATGGTGGTGATAGTGATGTGATGGTGCTGGTGATAATGGTGCTGGTGATAATGGTGATGGTGGTGATAGTGATGTGAATGGTGGTGATAGTGATGTGGTGGTGATAGTGATGTGATGGTGCTGGTGATAATGGTGATGGTGGTGATAGTGATGTGGATGGTGGTGGTGATAGTGATGTGATGGTGCTGGTGATAATGGTGCCTGTGGATGTGTTTGTGTTATCAGTACATTAATAAGGAGGAGAGTCTGCTGGAGAAGGAGCAGAGCCCGCTCCCCCTGCTGCAGTCTCTGATGCTGAATCAGCAGCCGTATGATCAGCTCTGGAACACGGCGCTCAGCTTCCACAGCAGTTCAGAGGTCTGGCTGAACGGTAATGCCCCACACACCTGCAGTACTGTACCTGTTATCACCTGAACGTTAACTCTGCACACGCAGACTGCTGGGGACAAAACCGTTAGTGGTATGACTGTACCTGTGATCACCTGTGTATGCATTGTTGTCCAGGGCCCTTCGTCCAGCTGGACGCGGTGAAGATCTCTGATGAGTTGGGGAACATGTGGCGCACCATGTACAAGCTGAGCAAGAGTTTCTCTGAGCAGGCTGGGCCGCGCCGCGTGGCCGACAGCTTCTGCACCAAAATCGACAAATTCAAGCAGCACCTGCCCGTACTGACCACCATCTGCAACCCCGGCATCAAACGGCGCCACTGGGAGAAGGTCCTCTCTTCCTCTGGTTTCTTTTTTCAACATACGGTTACAGTTAACACGTCAGATCGATCTTTAATCAGTCAAGTGTTCGACAGTTTGATCTACGGAGCCTGACTCGGCTCCCGCTCTCCCAGTCCACTTGTAAAATGTGGTTATGAAGCAGGATCGTTCCGTTATGGGAATACTGGGGAGCTGAATATCCCAGTCAGTGGTGGGTGAAGTACATAGACCATGTACCTGAGTTAGAGTAGAGATCCCCAAGGTAAACTCCTCCTTCAGTGTCAGTAGAAGCTCCTCCCTTTAGACCTCCACTGGAGTAACAGTACTAAAGTATGTACCTTCAAATGTACTTAAGTATGGAGAGTAACAGGAGCATGATTTATTATGGCCCTAATGTCCTATTATCATTTCTGGAACACGACTCTTAATCAGCTCAGTGTAGGTGAAGAGACCCGAGTGTCTCTCAGTCCACCAGTCTTTAATAGAAGATCATTAATTAGTCTGACACTGACGTCTATTACAATCACCATCAGCACAGAACACTGAAAGAGAACAGGTTCCGTTAGCTAGAACCAAGCTCTGTCCAACAGGTCAACACAAGCTCAAAACAAAGTGAGCACTGTACCCTGACTGGTGTCCTCTCTTCACGCTGTGCCCTGATTGGTGGGCTCTCGTCACACTGTGCCCTGATTGGTGGGCTCTCTTCACGTTGTGCCCTGATTGGTGTCCTCTCTTCACGTTGTGCCCTGATTGGTGTCCTCTCTTCACGCTGTGCCCTGATTGGTGGGCTCTCGTCACACTGTGCCCTGATTGGTGGACTCTCTTCACGCTTCCCTCGGTTGGCCATAATGCAGTTTATGATGTGAGTTTGAAATGTGGTGGGGTTAAAGTTAAAGACCCCGGAATGGAAACACTCCAGTAAAGAGCTGTTGGTTCTGTGCTCAGTCATGGGCAACCAGATTGGCTCTGAACGCAGTGCTAATTGGATAGACGGTGGCCGTGTTGGCTGGGTTTGCTGGACGGTGGCCGTGTTGGATCGGTGTAATGGGTCCGTGTGCTGAATTATTGATGGTTGTTTTCAGATCAGTGCCATCGTGGGATTTGAGGTGAAGCCAGACGCTGACACTTCTCTCCTCGACATGGTGGAGCTCGGGCTCTCCAAGTTCACAGACAAGTAAGAAGAGCGACAGGATGATGAGGGAGATGAGGCTGATGGAGGAGCAGGTCTGTGTTTAGGTTCCTCTCTCTCTCTTTCTGTCTGCAGGTTGGAGGAGATCGGAGCATCTGCCAGTAAGGAATATTCCCTGGAGAAAGCGCTGGAGAAGATGAGGAACGAGTGGGCTGAGCTCCGCTTTGGGTTCACGCAGTACAGAGACACGGTAACAGACACACATACAGTATATATTGCGAAGTGTGTTCTTCCACGAGGGAAATGATTATGGAGTTCAGGTTTTGAGTGACGCACTCCAACTCATCCCAAAGGTGCTGAACAGGGCTCCATCACTCCCATCACTTGTTTGCACAGAGTTCAGAGAACTGAGCATTATCACTCCTGGTCTCCCCAAAAGAGTTCAAGGGGGGTTTAGTATTCCATCCCAGCTAAAGTCATTCATTGGAACGTCGTCACTCCAGCTCATCAGTAGCGCTCCATCATTATGCCTCATTCCACAGGTACTTAACAGAGCTCCAACTCATCCCAGAGCTGGTTACTGGAGCGTTATCACTCATTAGGAGGCTCGCACTGAAGGACTGTGTTAGATGGTTCTAACAGTTACCTGAGTTTTGGGATATTCATGAGTGCAGAAAGATTGTATCATTAGATTGAAGCGTAGCCTGTAGCTAGTCTATGGTACCATGCTACTGACTGTTTCTATTCCTGATTAATAACTACCATAAACTGCCTACCTTAAACAGCCAACCTTAAACAGCCAACCTTAAACAGCCAACCTTAAACAGCC
>JAVGWN010001618.1:0-12144 GCA_034552555.1 Semaprochilodus insignis | reverse complement strand
TGTACACCAACACACTACTTACAGTACACTAACACATTACACTTACTACTTAGACTGTCTACTTAGACCGTTGCTATCTGCACCCTTCATACAGAAACCCTACTACCTGGGTTATCTACTGTAGAGTATCAGACCCGTTGATTTGAATATGGATGAACCTCATCAGTCTCTTTGTCTGTTTTGAATGCTTAATCTTAAACCATGATCCCACTTCCAATGAAGAGCCCTTATAGACACTCTGCTATGTTCATTCACACAGACCTTTAAGATACCCTTACTTAACTGCCTGACCACATTTCATGTTGTGGTTGGAAAGTCTCAAAAATGCATTTTTAACCTGTTTACATATCATTCATCACGTATCCTCCAGGGTCTCGGGGGGCTGCTGGAGGCTATCCCAGCATTCATCGGGCAGAAAGCATTAAACACATTTTTAGACCCTAGCCGGGTAATTAAACCCAGGCTCTTCTTGGCATAAGGCACCAACGATACACACTGCACCACTGTGCCGCCACATGTTTTATGATAATTGTCTTAAATTATTTATTAGCAAGTCTATCCTACACAACATCCAATATTCAGGTGTTAGCAACCGAAAGTGTTATGATATAAATGAGACTTTAATATGACGTCCTATAAAGCAGGGTGTCATGCGGATGATCCAGGTCCAATTCTAGCTTTACCATTTCAATTATGAAATTAAAATATTTTTTGGTAGGTTATCTAAGCCAATAAATCAAGAGTTTGGCATTTAAGCTCAGTGGACAAAAATGAGTCATACTTAATAGTGTGTAATACCTTCTTAAGCACAAATAACAGCTGTAATTGAATTTGGCATGTAAGTTTCTGGATGTAGGCCTCATCAGTGTTCAGACACTCATAGATCAAAGAACTACGCAGTTGGTCCAGATTTGGTGGATTCCTTCCCTGGCACAGTTACAAGGAGAATTCCCTGTAGACTGGGATTTTAGCCACTGGTGGTAAACCTGTATGACCGTACGCTTTCAGATTCAGCTACTTCCTTCACTGCACTGCACCACCTCTTCTCAATCTATGGATCCCGTCACTCACACCCCGCAGGTATTTATAGCCTGAGCAGCCTCGTGCAGCGCCATCTGCAGGAGCCTGAAGTTACTACCACCTTAAACATGTAAGGGGACTCATTTGTTGTCTGGTGAGCTTTGTTGCCTACAGTGGGCAAATGTGTGAAGGCTCCAAACGTCAGAACAGGGACAGTCCTGGTCCTGAACTTCTCAGGCCGGTGGAGCAGTCATATGATTGTTGAGGGATGATTGTACATGATCAGGTCAATTCAAATTCAGGCAGTGTTACTTTAGAAGCCCAAAACAAACAAAAACAGACTCGTTCAATGCTGCAGTATTTATTGATAAAAGTAAAAGCTTAATGATCAAGAGTTATTTCCACATCAGTCTTTACTGAGACCTTTATACCTGATTTATCTCCTTTAGCTAAAAGCGTTTTCAATGAATGTGGTCACAAACACACTACGCTAAGCATATTTTAGCCATAATTCTAGCCCATGCAGAGAGCACTGATCTTATTATTGTTATCCACACAACGAGTACAACCAGTGTTATCACAGCGGTACAGCGGCACTCTGTCATTGATTTCCCTGATGTTTTTTTCCCACTGAGTTTGGTTCACATCATGTGTCCAAACCTGGCCAAAAACAAACGCTGTGTGACCTTTGTGGTTCCTGAACATCTGGAGTGCAGGGATGATGCTGTAACGCTTATTAGGAGTTGAGCAGGTGTTCACACAGGGAGAGTTGGAGGTGTAGAAAACCGCACAGCCATGTGGGTTTGAATTCAGGAGCGTCTGCATGAGAGGATCATTAGGAGATGTTGTTGGTGGGTTAGACTGAATCAGCAGGAGGTACTCAGAGTGGTAGTTATTATTTGGGTTATCAGGGATTGGTTTTGGCCTGGCACCGATCAGCTCACGACCTATGTAGACTCTAGTAGGACCTGCAGTGGAATTTCGTACAGTCTGTGCATCATCATTCGGGAGGAAGTTCTGGTCGGGTTTTACATCAGCGGCACACTTTGAAGCTGCGATGTTGATGGCCACAGCGAATTGGCCTCTGCCTCCATAGCTACAAAGAGAGAAATTAGGACTGTAATAATTCAGACATAATTAGTACAACAACAAACAAGGCTGTGAGCATGCGTTGAACACTTGGGGGAGCACAGGTCCATTGGTGGAGGGGGCACGCCTTCCAAATGCCATATATTGTTTTAGTTTTCTGGAGACCCAAAGCTAATTTGACTTAGGACAATTTTGTCTCCTGTTCAAAAGGCCAGCAGTTCAGATACCTTTTAGGTCTGTGAGCTGGAAATACACTAAATAAATAATTCATATGCAGTTTTTAAAATATCAACACCGTTTAAACTCTGGAATGTTCGGTCTGATTGGGAATAGTGTGCTTCTATACAGCTTTTAGATCCGACTTACGTTTTTTGCTAAAAACAGACACCGTTTCACATACACTATCTCAGGGCAGACCCCCAAGCACAAGTTCAATTTTGGTCTGTCATGCACTCGTCTGTTTGTCTTTTTTTTCCATCCTTCATTTCTCCCATAGAGTCCATTCATTTTCACCACCAAAGGTTATTTCTATAGCGCCTTTTACAACAGATGTTTTCACAAAGCAGCTTTACAGAGAATCTGGGTCTAAGCCCCCAGTGAGCAAGGAAAAACTCCCTCAGAGCAAGAGGAACCCATCCTCTTCAGGTCGACCCCGGATAGCAAGACAAACAGAAAAGCAACATAAAGAGGACCAGAATTTACAGTTATATAATATATTGAATAGAGAATAAACGTTAACTGTTTTAAGATTAAAATTTAAATTTAAAATTTTGTCAATGAGCAACAGACCTGAAAGTCTGAATGAAGCTCAGCCACCATTACCAGTAAAACCAGTGACCACTGTAAGGAGTTTACCCAGTAGAAAACCATTACTGCTCCTAGAAGCTTACAGTGATTATCTATTAGTAAGGATATGAGAAGCGTTGTCTGTTTGTGAAGCATGAAAAGAAAGTCTGTGATTAAATAAGCAGGACCATCAGATGGCTCAGCGGCATGCAGGCCAGGCTTCCACGTAGCATTAGACAGCATGAAGCTCTTTGGTGAGTAAACTAAGTCAGGACAGATGAAGAAGCAGCAGCATCAGAGGCAGTGGGCAGTAGTTATGCATCAGACCACCCAGGTTGGGCAGTAGAAGTTCGTCTCTTTTCTGAGAAACAGTTTGAATTGGTTTTTCATTCAACTTGAGAACCATATTTGAATCATGGGCTTCAGAGGGAGCAAGAACACAACTTATTCCAATAGCCTTACTTAGTAGTCCTTCTGGAGTCAGCTCAGACCATTGAATACACCCCCACGCCCTGCCATCCCCTTGTAATTTCAGTGCCAGAGCCATCAATAAAGGGACATAGCAGAGATAAAACTATCCTAAATGTGGTTTACAGCATGACTCATTTATAGCACAGCTAGTTTGGCGTGAAAATAATAAAACAGTAAAAACAACAAAAAATAATGTCAGTGGAGTGGCTATCATGGACTGGAGGCCATGTGGTTGTTTATGACTTACCCTGCATCCAGGCCATTCAGGTAGCACTGGGCAGGGGTTTCTCTACTGTTGCCATGTTCAATTAAAAAAAAGCATTTTCTTGAAGGACTATGGTTCTTACGTCTCCTTCTTTGCCAAGATGTCACACTTGGTGTCAGAAGTGGGATTGTCTTTCTAGTGGAATGGGGGTGTGGGGGGATGGCACTACTATAAATTCAAAGACATGTGGCGAAGAAGAACAGGCCTTGCCAGGTACTGCAAGGATCAGGCAACTCGGCTAAGACAGTGGTGGAGGCAGAACGAAAAGGCTGGAGGACCCTTAAAACAGGTCTAAAATGTGAAGCTCAGTTAAGCTCCTGGTAAAAGTTTCTGTCTCACTTCTGTAGGAACTTGATGATGTTGGGGAGATTTCCGATTTCAGCCCAGGCTGCAGGAGACAGCAGGGAGAGCAGGAACAGTCCCATCAGGACTCTAGAACACGGCATCTGACCAGAACAAACACAATATACACAGAACATCAGCAGCTACTGAGATGATACAGCATTCTCAAGATCAACACCAGCTGGTCAGTACTGACTGAAATTCCAGATGAGCTTGAGGGTCAGAGCCCATTTTACTCAGCTGGTTAAACCAAGCATGTTTATTTTTAGCAGGGCTGGTAGGTTAACACGTTATCTTCCTTTATGCCTTTTCATAAAAGTGTAGGCTGGAGCCCACCACTAAGGATAAATCAACCAGGAGCAAAGAAATAAAAGCAACAACTTGGTGTATATACAGCATACACACACACACACACACACACACACACACACACACACATATATATATATATATATATATATATATTTCCTGAAGGAAATTTAGCAAGTAGCATGTAAATTTAAATTTAAATTTAGGTTAAGTAGCATATTAACCAACATACCACTTTTCATTGTTCGTTTTCCGAGGAGGAGTCCAGTTTACTGATTCTCCCTTCCTAAAAGTGATATGACTGCAAGTATGTGCAAATTCCAAAAGGTGTTTGTTGATTTCCTATGTGAGAATAAGATGCATCAGACCACGCTTTTGCACATACAACGTAGTTTGGCAAGTCTACAAAAGATCGACTGGGTTGTGTTCAGACTTTGGCATATGGCTCTGTGGTGCAGAGTAAAGAGAATGGGTTCCTACCATGGTGTTCACTGGAGCTCCCGAGTAGTGTTGCAGGTATATGTACAGTTACAGAGGTTACTCATCCTGATGTCACAGCTTCTCTATCAACAGTCTGCGGTTGGGTAACAAGTTTTAAGCTCCTGCTGTGCTCTAACTGATGTTTCCAAACTGACGTTTCCATAAAGCTTACGGCTGTAACACCTTACAGCTTAGAACAGAGACCACAATATGTGCACCATCCTACCCAACCTCAACTCACCTGACTAAATCATCAGTCTTTCTAAATATTTACAGGCTCAGTTGATACATTAACACTTAGTAACACTTACTACAGTAAGGGTACATGATGTTGCAGTAATTAAGGCATTTACTAATGAACAATGAATCAGAAAGTAATTAGAGTCTAATGCATGTAGTAATGAATGAATATGAAGGTAATAAAGGCTTTATTCCACATCTGAATTGATCAGGAACTTGTGTGTTAATAAGGCCTGCAATAAGTAAGTTATTACACATCAGTCTACTGCTAGAAGCTCCACTGATTCACTTCATTCAGTTCGTGCAATGTACACTGTACCATTAAGATGAACTGGTGTATATAGTTTATTTAGGGATATTTTATTTCATTAAAACTCTGAATTATCTATTTTTTAATCATTACATTTCTATTATTTTATTATATTACTATTAATTTTTTTTTATTATTTCTATTATGCATTATATTTCTATTTATCTATTATCAAGAATGAACAGCAGCAAGAGCAGTTATTTGTAATATTTGTTTTAGTCATTTTTGGCATTAAAGGCTGCACATGTTTAGAATCTGTTTCTTATTCAACCTTTCCCGTTCCACCTTAAAATGTTGCAGCAGTAACATTCTGGCGCAATTTAAGGTGGAACTCTATATAAAACATTACCGGCATTAAAACCATGATGTAACATTCAAATAATAACATTTATTGTTCATATTACACTGTTATTAAATCAGTTGTTTTATGTGGCCATGAGCTTTTAACTATTATTAACTACTGTCTACAGTATTTATAGCTAATGCAGTATGTATCAATGTTAAGACCGAATTACCAGAAAAGGCTTTACCACCAGCTTTGCTGTTAGTGGGCCAACATTGTTCCACCACCCTCCTACAGTCAGGGTTAATAAAGGGAGAGTAAATACGCACCATGTTGTTCGGCTGTAGCTGCTGAGCTGAAGGTTTAGCACGTACAGCGTGAGCAGAGAGCAAGTATAGCAGAAATGACCACAGTCTGACACCTTTATAGACCAATGACAGGCCAGAAAGTGCTGAGGGAGCGATTATTAAGTGAGGCGCAAATAACACAGAACACAGAACTATGAAAAAATTTCTACTTGAAGGTCCTGCTGGAGTCACAGCTCAGTGGAGACCATCTCACATTCTAAAACAGATAGCCTTAATACCTGACTTGCATTCGAACGACAACTCAACTCAAGGAAAAATCCTGATGAAGTGAGAGCCCATTTTTGTGTAATCTGACAGACTGACAGCTTATCTTTTTGACTAAAAGCAAGAGGAACATAGGACCTTATCAGACCAACAAGCTGATATACAGTACCCAGCTAAAAGTTTAGACACACCCATTTAAATGGATGTTGTTGGTGGTCTTGTAACCCTGACACACGGTTACAGGTTTTGAGTTTGTGTGTGTGTGCATGTAATGGCATACTCTTGCCTTGAGCCTGAGCTTTGGGAATCAGTTCTTAGGAGAAGAAGTGGGCAGGTGCAGGTACAATGTGCTTCAAACAATTTGTCGGCTGCTAACATGTCTGATGGAACATTTTAAGTCCTTTTATTGGGAAACCAAGGCGTTTTAAGCCCAATAAAGATTTCTTTTTATGTACTACATTTTCTGCTTTGGGAGTGGATGGGCTATGGACACTAGAATGGAGGGTCTTGGACTACAGTCTCCAGCTTTGTTGGACTTCCTCATGGATATTAAGGACATTCACTGCTAACCACCCTGTCTGGCCTCAGACTGAGCTAATGCTGTGGACCTCAATGAACTTTGGCTACTCACCTGTTGAGATCAGTCCATTTTGTTTTTTTGGGTTTTTTTGTATCATTAATGTCTTCTTTGTTTTCTCTGTACACTAAATAAACAACATTATAACCCTTATAGTTTATTATTGAATATTTTCAGTTCATATTCACTTTTAAAAACTATTTTATTTCAATAATTAATCCAAACAATCAATAAACAATAAAATAGTTATGACTTCATTTAATATTTTAATATTTTTAGTTTTATTACTAACTGTTTTTCAATAACATTTTAACTGAGCGTTTTAACTGGCTCCATCGAGCATTTTAACTGGCTCCATCACCACCTGGTATGGGAACTGCACTGCTATCGAGCGGAAAGCTTTGCAGAGGGTGGTGCGGGCAGCTCAGGATTTATACACCTCCTGGATTTATACACCAGCCGCTGCCTGAGGAAAACCAGGAGGATTCTAAAGGACTCCACCCACCCAAGCCACCGTCTGTTCTCACAGCTGCCAAGTGGGAGGAGGTTCCGAAGCATAAAGTCCAGAACCAGCCGCCTCCGAGACAGTTTCTTCCCCCGAGTCATCAGACTACTGAACAGCCAGTAGTGCTGTTGCATCGGTAAATGGACCTGGTTCAGCACATCTCACCAAAATCATCTATATGATGATCTCCATGGACAATCATCACTCTGCACTTTACATTTAGCATATTTATACTTGCACATATAGACCGACATACTGTTATCTTCATCCATATTGTATATCTGTAGTGTATGTATATATGCATATATATTCTATGCCCTGTATATACCCTGCATCTCTCATCTACCTCAGCCTTACCATAGTGCTGTATGTGTACATCTGGATATATCATAGGTTTTATTCATAACTTTATATTACTGTTTATAAATATATATAATTTATAATGTATATTAGGATAACAGAGATTTTGTGTTATTAGTATTGTATATATTTATTGTATATGTATATTTTTTGTATCTAAGTACTGTAAGGGACTTCGCACCTAAGTTTTTCACTCACCTTCACACCTGTGAAAATGTGACGTGACAATAAAAGTGATTTGATTTGATTTGATTTAACAATAAATATCTCTATGTTTACTTTCAAATACAGCTTAATTTCAAATAATAAACAATCTGTAAATAATTAACTATATAAACCTTGTTACATAGTTACAATTGATTTTGATATTTTGAGTTTTTAACCATATTTTAAATACAGTTTTCTTCCTAAATGTTTTCCATTAATAATAATCAATGCATACAACAATAAATAATAAAATCATTATTTAATTTTATTTATTTTTATAGGTTTTAAAAACACCTGCTGGAACATCTCACAGCTTATCAGGTGAACTGGTAACAGGTGAGTAAGATGGGGTATAAAGAGTTTCCCAGAGAGGCGGAGTCTCTCAGAAGGACAGATGGGGAGGGGTCAGCACCAGTGAGGGACTGTTTGAAGGTCAGGGGTGAAAACATAAACAGGGCACCTACTGGACGACACGGGGCTCAGCAGCGCTATGAGCTATGGAGCATAGTCTTCATTTGGTCTGCCGGACTAAAGCTGACAGTGACGTGATGGAAGTCCAGCCCGAAGGATCAGTGATGATGTCATCGATTAAACCGCAGGAGAAGGTAATGCTTCCCAACTTTAATGATCCAAACGTACAAATCTGGGATGAAGCCTCCACAGGTCCAGCATGAGGTGCCCTTTCCCAGGATCACATTGCTAACCTTCAAGGAACTGGAGATACGGACCACGGAATCTCACATCCGACTTTGGCACACCCTAAGGCGACCCAACAGCCACGATTGCAGACATTCAGGCATTAGTGCGTATAGCCTGGGTGACCTGCACATCTGTGGATCTCTATTAATGCCCACCTCTGGCTTTAGTTCATGCTTTCCACAGTATGGTGATGTATCTCACATGAACATATGCAGGCTATATGTATGTGTGGTCACTCTCCTGAGTTTGAGAAGTATGTAGGTCTGTGGGGTCTTTTCTAAACATGGTCATATTAGCTGATGAGGTCACTAATGTCCAGTTTCAGGTTGTTAAAGATGTTTGAACTCTTTAAATTAACCTGCTAAATGCTGAACCCTGGAATGAGGAAGTAGATGTGCTGATGCAGCAGATTTGTTCACTACTCAGTAACAGCTGAACAGTCTTTAGTGTGAAATGCATTGTGGGAAAAGTAGGTAGACTCTGACTCAGTAACACTAATGTTGGAGGTCAGTCTATAGAGTACTGAGGGAGGAGAAACTAACTGTTCTGGAATCCATCTTGTACTGTATTCACACACACAGTGCACTGGGAAGACTTCCTGAGTGCATCAGAACATCAGAGAACATCAGAACATCAGAGTCCAAACACCACACTGTGATTTGTATATACAATATTTACATCAGATTTATTATACAGTAAATAACCATTCTAAACAGATACATACAGATTATTGAAGATCTGAAAACATCTCCCATCATCACAATCAGCTTCAGATATTATATACAGTTATGTACAACAAATCTAGCCTTAGTTCATGTTCCTGCAGCTTAAAGGGGAATTCTGCAGATTGTTTATCCCTCCACCATGGACGGATTTTAAAACCACAGTCTTCTCTAAACTAACGGGAAACAACATTCCAGACATCCGGCAGTGTGTCCATAACCACTTCATGGAGTACAGTTCTGTGAGGGAGCTTTTAGAGGTGGACGTCTGGTTCCATTACCCAACACTGTGAAGCGTTCTGACGCAGGACGTTTCGGAGCATTTCTCAGCAAACCCCTCTGAAATGTTTATATTTAGTTATGCAGAGAAATGAGTGGAATTCCTCTTTAGGATTCAACAGGCGGATCACAGCTCGGAATGTTCAGGCATGTAGTAGATAATGGTGGCCTCGGAGGTGATGACTCTACTGGATCTTCGCTGTAGCCGGGGACAAGAACTCAGGAAGGCCTCAAGAACGGCTCAAGTGGAGACCACGGGAACAACTGCAAGTCCAAAGACGACAGCAATGTCCACAGGTGAAGGATCCACCTCTCCAGTGATTCCGATCATGGATGTTAAGGAGAAGCTGTAGCGGTGACCCTAACTGTGTAGTGCTGGTAGCTTCATGTGCTCATGGAGACCATAGTGGTGATGTCTTCAGCTGTTAGCAGGAGATCTGGACTGGTGGTGTCTGATGGCGTGGTGGACACAGAGGCTGGAGAAGTAGTGTAGCACCTGCTGGAAGATGAGGGACTCTCAGTACACAGTAGCTGTAGGTGCAGGAGAAATCCTGACTGATCAGAGCTCATTAAAACTCCTACAAAGCCTCTTTATTTCTACATAGACATTAAAAATGGACCTATAAATTAGCATTGGGCTAACTTAGCTGCACTTAGGCTGGTCTAATGCATGCTGTGCATCACTACACATACAATACTAACATCACAAACTAGGTTAATCAACAATTCAGTACTGAACACTGAACACTAACTTCATGTTTCACTACAAACCGTTGCCAGTCTGTACAATCTATGCAGCTCATACGATCCATAGATGGACAGTAAGCTGCAGAAGAAGGACTTCTAATACAATAGGGCTGTGATCTACTAACACATATGATGCCTATGATGGCTCATTCAGAATAGGGTAATTTAGCCCCACCCACTAACATTTAATGCCAATGAGAACCGAGGTTATTTACATATGATCAGTCTGCAGTACAATACAGATTCGTTCATTCACCTTCTAAACTGCTGAGCCTCCTGGGTTACAGGTGGGGTGGGGTGCAGGAGTACATCTCACTGCTCACTGGGCAGCAGGCAGGAAACACCCTGGACAGGTCAGTACAGATTAAAGTACAGGTTTCATTTTCATTGATTTCTTGAGATCTGACCACATGACATCCATGTGTGGTATCTACACACTAGTACTCTAGAAAGGACACATCTGAGTCTTACTGACCTTCTAAATGTTCCCAAGGGTGCGGGACGTGCTGCTGTATGATCTCCGTCTGCAGTCGCTCTTAAAGTCCTCCACATGGTCTGCAGCTGGTCATCTCTTTGGCTGTGAGCAGGGGCACTGGGCAGGACCATCCTGAGTGGCTGGAAAGAAAGACTGACACCGCAGGTAGGGGACACAGCTGGCAGCATCATAGGGGACACAGAGGCTTCAGCAATGAGGAGATCACCAGAGGCAGCAGGAGGGGCTGCAGGCATAACAGTAGCGGTGCCCGCAGCTGGAAGTGCCACCTTTGCAGTAACCCTGGTTGTGGCAGTGGAACAGAGACTGTAGTGGTGACACCTTCAGCTGTGGGCAGGAGTTCCACCGTGCTGGTGCAGGTACACAGTCTGTAGTGGTGATGTCTTCAGAGCTGCTGCCACCTTCAGTCATGAGCAGGGGCACTTTGCTGCAGGAACGGCCCTCTTTCTCTGTGAGGTGGATCCTTTCTGATCAACTACATTAATAGGTCTATATATCTACATGGTGCACAGTGTACATTAGGCTAGCCCGAGTCTAACTAAGTTACAGTAATTCAGTTATCCTTCAAACATGAGTAGATGCAGAGAGTGGTGGAAACTTCACTTGCTAGCTAAAGCACTGGAATAGCGCCACCATCTGGAGAAGCAGGGTCTTTGGCTGTGCGCCCACAGCTGAAAGCACCACCTCTCCAGTGACTCTGATTGTGGCAGTGAAACACACACTGTAGGTGTGGGTACAAAGGCTGTAGTGCTGATGTCTTCAGATACAGGCAGGAGGTGTTGACACCTGCAGCTATGAGCAGGGGCACTTAGCTGCAGGACAAACTGCCCTGTTTTGCTCTGAGGGGGAATCATTTCTGATGGAGCTGCTATATTTATGTAATATGTTAATATTCAAAGAAACACTAAGCCCATATATTAGCATGGTGCAGTGTGCATTAAGCTGGCTAATGTTTAAGTTAGAGTAATTCAGATATTCTTACAAACACAAGTACATGCCTAGAGTGGTGGAAACTTCATCTGTAAGCTGGAGGATCCTGGGACAGTGCCACCATATGAAGTAGCAGAGGCTCTGAGGAAGGACTCAGTGACTACAGGAACTGCTGCAAGCCTAACGTGGGTGATGCCCACAGCTGAAGGTGCCACCTCTCCAGTGACCCTGGTTGGTAAAGTGAAACAGAGACTGCAGTGGTGATGGCTTCAGCTGTGGGCAGGAGTTCTAGAGTGCCGGTACCTTCAGACATGGGTGTGAAGGCTGTAGTGGTGATGTCTTCAGCTAAGGGCAGGGTATGCCTGTACAAGGGCACTTAATGTGGCACCATGACTGTAAGAAGAACAGTCATCTTTGGCTGTGAGGGGAATCCTTACTAATCTGTATTTATGTAATAC
>JAVGWN010001617.1:0-12147 GCA_034552555.1 Semaprochilodus insignis | reverse complement strand
TCTCCATCTCTCCATCTCTTAATCTCTTTCATTCTTTTTTCTTTCTTTCTTCTTAAAATCAGACCCCCAGACGGTTTACATTTTTGCCCTATCCCTGTATGGGGTCCCTGAGGAGCTGCTTTGGTTCCTCTATGGTATCACTCTAGAGAACAGTTGTTGTCACCATTTCGTTTGAGTGTAAAATCTCCTCCAAACTGTCCAGAAAAAGCCAGACCTAACGTTCGAGCTTTTATCCAGAATCCACTCCGAAACTACTCACAAAAAGGGACAAAGCTTCTTGAATCTTCATCACCTGGAACCTATAAAACTGAGACACCAGGAACCTTTTTGCTCTGGCCACATTCTTTGCTGGAGATTCCTAACTCAACAGCACAAATCCAAACTCCCGCTAAGCATTCCAACATCTCTGGAGCTGCCACGGAAACTGCGAAGTTATCTGCATAATGTGATAAGGAAGAGCTTCAGCATGGAATTATCTCCTTCTCGTCTCTTACTGTCCAGAGCAAGAGGCTCAGTGGCAGGCTGGTCTCTGGAGCTGGATCCCAACAGAACGGCAATATCACCAAGCATCCAAGCATATTTCTATCAGACACATTTGCATTTCCATACATCCAGACTAAACACATTTGTCCTCTCATGATAACTTGTTTTTGACAGCTTGAACGAGTGCCAGCCTTTCGTCTTTGTCCAGACAGATGATTACAGTCATCAGAGTGTCCATTAAACTGACGTGATTATGGTGTCCTGAGCAGCTTTTTCGCAGCTGTGGTGGAATGCCAGATACGTCAAACTTTTGAAAGTCAAGTTTCACAGCCTGAGGATAATTCCTTATAACCCCATAAATGGGCAGAGCTAAGGAACTGTAGGCTGGAAAAAGTGCATATGTGTAAACCTGTTACATATAAATGCACAAGGATGATGGGGCTATAAATACCTGCGGGGTGTGAGTGACGGGATCCATAGATTGAGAAGAGGTGCTACAGTGCAGTGAATGTCTCGTTAATGATCGGCTAAAAGGAGTGACTGCATTTGGGCATGTCAAAGACCATAGTGTGAAGGAAGTAGCTGAATCTGCAGGTGTATGGAAGCGTACGGTCATACGGGTCTACCAGCAGTGGATAAAATCCCAGTCTACAGGAAACTCTCCTCTGAATTGTGCCAGGGAAGCACCAAATCCGGCTCAACTGCACAATTCTTTGATGTAAGAGTGTCTGAATATTGATGTTGCCTACATCCAGAAACTTGTCCAGTACATGGCAAATCCAATCACAGCTGTTCAAATGTTCATGGAGGTATGACATAATATTAGGTACATTTATAAATGTGGCTCGGCCGGTTACCTTAGAGTATAAGAATGATACACACAATGGAAGGAAGGTCAGAGGGGAAGGCAACACGAAGATGGAGAGTAAAACAATACAAGAGAAGACTTTATTGATCCCGAAGGAAATTGCAGCGTCACAGTACTATAGGGGAAAACATACAGTATTCGTATAAACAGATTAAGAGTTATTAACAACACACAATGACAGTGAGCAGAGTGGGCGTGGATGTATGAGGTCTGTACTAAGAAGTATGTATGTACGTTAATCAGAATAAACAGGGTGGGGTTACAGAAGAGCTATTGACCACAGGTTATCAAGTGGGAAGGGTACATGTACGTATATGAAGTTTGTAATTTCCTTGGTGGATATTGCACTAATAAATATATTAAAAGATGAAGAATTAGACAACAAGAGAATTATGTCTATATCCATACATGAGTATGTGCAAGACATTAACAAGAGCTGCAAATGTATTATTTCACTAATAGCGACATGAGATGGGAATGATGAGTTGTACTTTCCCATTGTATCTTTATGGTAAAGATATTTACTGTGTTTCTACAGTTTATTTATGTTTTAATGACATTTTCCCGCCCCCTGCTGCCAGAACATCACAGTTGTTTATAATTGTTTTTTGCAGGGCATGACTTCAATAAACTATTATAAAATTATTCTTGTAATGTTAGTAGGATTTCTGTCATTTTGAGATACAGGAGAAATACTGTAAAATGTACTGGGAAAAAACAGATATATATACACTGTCTTTCTCTACTTCTCTCTGCCTCTCTTTCTATTTTCCTTTTTTGCTTCAGCCTTTCTTTTCCTCTCTATTGCTTTCACTCTTTATTTTTTCTCCCACTGTCTTTCTTTCTCTCCTTTCTCAATCACTTTCACTCTACTTTTCTACCTCTGATATTCCTCTGTTCTTCCACTGTCTTTCTTTCTCTCCTTTCTCAATCACTTTCACTCTACTTTTCTACCTCTGATATTCCTCTGTTCTCCCACTGTCTTTCTTTCTCTCCTTTCTCAATCACTTTCACTCTACGTTTCTACCTCTGATATTCCTCTGTTCTCCCACTGTCTTTCTTTCTCTCCTTTCTCAATCACTTTCACTCTACTTTTCTACCTCTGATATTCCTCTGTTCTCCCACTGTCTTTCTTTCTCAAACTAGACAGTTTGAGAAACTCTCTCTCTCCCCTCTCTCTTTCGGTCTCTCTTATTCCAGACTTCATCAGTTCAGTCCAGTAAGGCTTTAGCGATATGGCTAAAGCAGTGAACACTAAAATATACAACATGTTAAATGTTAGTGATGACAATAAGAGTTTAAGATAATACTCTTTCTTTATTTGCACTAACATAGTCTTAGTCATTAGTGTTGTGTTGAGAGAGGAGCTGGAGAGAATGGAGTTGACCATTAAGTTGCAGCAGAGAAGCACAACGTGTGAATTTCATCTTTGCCCAAATCAGCTCTTTAAATTTGAATGATGAGTTTGTCGAATGGCTGCTTTATCAGGCTTTAGCTGATGTTTAGCTGATGTCCTTTCATCTGTGGAAAAGGCATCTCCTCACTGTATTAACCTCCTGGCCGTTCAGCGCTCTGTAACCAACTTAGTGGAGGTCACTCGTTTTTAGTGGCAGCTCAGATCGGAGGGCATGTTTTTGACCATTGAGAAGGAGAGGACATTTGCCCAGTTCAGCTGCGCATGCATTGTTCAGTGTTTTCCTCCGCAGCTGGAGAACACTTCAGCAGAATTCCGCATGCTGAGCCCGAACTGGAGGCTTGTTTCCAAAGTAAAAGTCTACATTGTGTTTTGAAACCAAGACAGAGATCGATCACTCACTCTTAGATCCCTGCGAGCTACCTGCCGATGGAGCCAGAATAGGCCTTCATAATACTGAAGTCAATCTTAACCTCGCTGAGGTGAGCTAACTATAAACAAAACAGACATTAATAAGCCAGTTATTATTAGATATTTCCCTCGAAAACATTGTATAGTGGGATAATTCTGCTCCAGCTCAAACAAACAAATAATAACCACAGTCTCAGGTTCCCACAGGTAAAATGCCTAATAATGACGTAGCAGTTATGATGTAATACTGTTATTATTGATTATTATTACTGGTGTTATTAAATTAAACTTTTTTATTATTATTAGTATTATTATTGTGTTGAAATAGTGTTATTAAGTGGTGATAGCATTACTGAGTTGCAATAGTGTTGCAGTTATAGTGTTATTGTGCTTTATTGCCCTATTATACGGTAATCATGTTGTTGTGCTACAGTTGTGTTGTAATAGCATTATTACATTGTAATAGCATCACTGATGATCATGTTAGTATTGCAATATTATAATGGTGTCACTGCATTGTAAGGGAGCCCACTTGTTGTGTTATACCGTTGAAAATCATTGTGTTGTATTACCATTAGTGTGCTGTATTAGCATTACTGAGCAGCAGTAGTGTTACTGTGTTGTAATGCAGTTATTATGTCGTAATAGTGTCTTAAAATAGCATTTGAAATTGCTTTGCGTTGTCTAGAATTATTGTGCTTTAATAGCATTAAAATATTGTAATGGTGTCATGTGTAATATTATTAGTGTTACAAAAGTTATTGTGTTGTAATACTGCTATATTATGTTGTAACAGTGTTACTGTTGGTATTGTGTTGTTGTGTTGTAATACTGTTAAAGCGTTGAAACAGTGTTATTGTATTAAAAGTCATTGTGTTGTATTATCATTACTATGCTTAATTAGCATTATTAAAGTGTAACAGAGCTATTATGTTGAAACAATGTTATTATAATTATTATATATTATTATATTTCTACAGTAATGTAAGTTATGGTGTTGTAATACAGTTATTATGTTGTAATAATGTTGTAAATACTAAGTTGGTCTCTATAGTGTTACTGTGTTAAATCAGAAGTTACAGTGTTGTGACACAGTTATTGAGTTATAATAGTGTTTAACTAGCACTTTTAATTTCATTGTCTTGCCTTAGAATTATTATGCTCCAAAAGCATCGAGGTCTATTCTTCTGTATTTGCTGACAATGTTAAAGAAATATCTCATTATCATCATTAATATACACCTGGTTTTAACAGAGATAGAACATTCAGTGCCGGATTTTGGTTATGGTTTACATACAGATGCTTCATTGTTCACTTCCAGTGTAGGCAAATTCTGAAACAGTATGTATTTCCGTGGGAATCATTTTGAGATTAAGATTTGGCTGTGGCTGCTGTTTCTCTCTTTCATTTCAAGTCCTTCCCTCCACTTTTCACACATGCGGTGTGTTCCAGGCGAACATCGGAACCAAGCAATTAGCCAAGCTCCAGACGCTTCTACTTACACACATACTGAATGCACACTGAGCTCATTGGACCTCAGATGACCCCCTAAACTCCAGCACTACCCCCAGTAGTTATGTATCACAGGGTTGGAGGGAGAAGACAAGCTTTTGAAAAGCTTTGTGTTGAATGACTTTTGGCAGAATGTGCTGGTATTGGGGTGGGTTACTGAAGAGTAGCAGCTGTAGCAGGGTCTTTCAGGAACACAGCAAAGCCTGAGCCAACACAGACACCAGCCAAGCAGTAATTGTGCTAAAAGCATGCAAACACACCTGAATACTTATTCACATACGCGAGTGAAAAAACGTTACTATGGCCTCCAAATTTTGTCAAATGCATTGGTTGTAGTGTCTAACGCTGGCTCATTGGGTCCTGGGTTTGTGAGCTTAATCCCTGGTAATGCCAGAGCGATTTGTGACTGGGAGTCCAAGGGAGTATAACTGACCTCACTCTGAGGGCTGGATGGTTGGAGGGCTGACCTTATGGTGGAACACCGTTTTGGCACAACTATCATAATAATAATAATAATAATAATTTCCTCTTCTTCTTTTATCTTCCACTCTTTCAAGCATTATGGACTTTTTCCAGTGAGGTTGGTTCTTCTCAGTATGTCCAAAATAAGAGCTTGATTTTGGTTATTTGGGCTTGGAGTGAGACCAAAGACCTCTACAGAACCACAAAGAAGACCACAGCCTGGGCAATTCTGATTTGACGAGACCAACGGTTGCATTTGAAGATGTTTTCAAGCTCTTTCATCCTTGTTTTGCTGAGTGCCAATCTGTGATGTATTTCCTGCTGGATCCTCTGTTGACAATAATTGCTCAAAGTAGTTAAAAGCTGCCCACCATTTCCACATCTTCTCCGTCAATGGTAAAGTTAGCTTTTTTTCTTGTTGTGATATTTCCAGTCTTCTTCATCTTGAGCTTATGTCTTCACTCTGTTGTTCAACCTTCCATATAAGTGCCTTCAGGTCTTCTAGACTTTTGGTGTCATATCATCAGAACATTGAAGGTGTTTCATGTTTCTTCCACCACCAATCCTGAATCCTTATTCATCTTCCTCCACCCCTGCCTCCCTTATTATAGCTTCCGCATACTAACTACACAGGTATGATGATAGTGGGCAGCCTTCCTGACCTACTTTGCCAATGTGGAACAAAAAGTAGGCAAATGTTGTTCACCATCTCCAAATCTTCTTCATCAGTGGTAATAGTAGCAATGCAGGCATAAAGCCCACTGTAAGCAGGTAATGTTCAGGAGATAGTTCCTTTGAAAACAATTATTTATCATTGGCTGATTTGCTACAAAGCATTATAGGCATTCCTTTTTCAAGGGCAGAGATACGGACTGTTACTGTGATTGGCTACTTTCCAGTCTGGAAAGTACTTTCCAGTTGGTACAGTGTTTTAGCTCACTTCTTAAAGTTGTTCCCATGAAGCATAGGTAATATCATTTATAAGCCTAAACAGTAACAAATCAGTGAAAAAAATGTCAGTACTGGTTGTGATCATGTGATCATGCTAGTCTGAAAGCAGTAGACTATTTTGTTGCACCAGCTGATGTAATAGAATTCAGATGTCATCCCTGCTGTCACCCCTAAGCTGGTTTATGCTGGTCTGGTGCCATCTTAGCTGGTCACCCCAGCATGGTCATGCTGGTTGACCAGCAAACCACCATCCAGAACACAACATAGGCAGGCTTTGCTGACGATGCTGGTCTATAAAACTTTCCTAGCATGGGTAATGTTACGCCAAATTCATATGTAGTGGTAAAAGTGAACAAACTAAGCCCACCGATAGCATGGATTTAGCATTCACTGGACAAGTTTCTGTTGCATCACAGAATTGCGCAGTTGGGCCAGATTTGGTGGATGCCTTTGTGTGAATCCTGAATGTTCATCACGCCAATCAGTCACATTTGCAGCCTGTGAATGCACGATTTGTCATCTTGGAATAGGAATGTCAACTGGGATAGGAATGTTGTGTTCCTCGATAAGATGATGTGCAACAGGCTAAACCTGGTTGGTCCAGCAGCTCAGTGTAGGCACTGTGGTTCAAACTTACTGTCACATCAACCAAAGAATCCAATTCCACCTATTTAAAACACCCCCAGAACATCACAGAGGGGACTCTATGGAGCTGATAAACAAACCAGCTTGAGGGCCAAAATAACCCAGTGTGTAGCTCAGATTCAGACTGTATTGTTAGAACACATCACTGCCTGAGTTAGGGTAAAAAATAACCCAACATCTGCTGTCTTCATCTAGACACGATAAATAATAATCCCATGTACAAAGGACGTTTTTATGGATAAACATATTTTCATAACCATATAAGACATGGAACAATATTTTGCGACTTATTTCCCTTTCATTTTTGCAAAAGCAAACATTCCAAATAAATAAGAACCCGATCTATATACAGAATATAACACAACCAATATTACTAAAACAGTGCAACTTAAGCTGGCAGTTCAAAAACGCCCTCTGTGAAAGAATAGCAGCAGCTGTAGCGGCAGAGCTCTAACAGGAACAGTGAAGTCAGAGCCAGCACAGACAGCAGCCAAGCTGAGATTACACTGAACCCAAACACGCACAGGCTCGCTCGCTCACACGCACGCATGCAGCGGAACGAGGAGAATCAGATCTGAAAAAGAGACAGACTTCCATTCAACAGAGTTTCTGGATCTGGAACGAAGCGAGGAATAAAAACAGCAGCGGAGACGCAGCCAAAAACCCGCCTCAGAGCGCGAGGCCGGATCGATTCAGAGCGAGGAGATGTAGACGCAGTGCAGAGAACCCAGGCTCAGACTTTCTCCGACTCGCTGATTAGATTCTAGTCATGAGTTTTCTTGGCGGTCTGGCTCAAAGCCAGATTTCACCTGGGGGAGAAGAGAAAAATGGAACTCCTAATAACCAACTGCAAGACCTGGTAGACCACCGCATATGACAACCATCAGATAAACAGCGCTTAAGGCTTTCATCTTTGCTCCATTCTCCATTCCGGATCTGGAAAAATCCACATGTGTTTCTGTCCATACTTTCACTGTGTGCTATGGATCTGAAAGAAAGTGTAGCTGTAAATAATCCCTCTCTTCTTCTACAGAAGAAGAAGAAAATGCTGCTGTTCCTCTTAGAGCAATGAACTGACCACACCACGGTCCAGAATTATTGATGAGTTTTCTAAGATGGATTGCAGGGGGGTGCTGGAGCCTATCCCAGCACTCAGTGGGGGAAGGCAGGAAACACCCTGGACACTGACATACACATTCACTCACACGTAGGGGTAATTTCCAATTCACTTGACTGCATGTCTTTGGACTGTGGGAGGAAACCAGAGCACCCAGAGGAAACCCGCACAGACATGGGGACAACGTGCAAACTCCACACGGAAGGGTTCCTGAACACCCCATCAAACCCAGCCAAACCCAGGCACTTCTTGCTGTGAGGTAACAGCACTACCCACTGCACCACCCCGATTCTGAGAAGTAGAAAACACACAAGTAAAAGATACACGTATACACACAATATACGGCACACACTCACCTCGTCGTAGTAGATTCTGAAGTCGGCTCGTTTGGATCTTAGGTCCCACATGACGATCGTGCCGCTTTCAAAACCAATCAGCAACTGAGGAACCAGAGAAAACCAGACAAAACACAGCACCATCAGAGGAATGTCTGAAGAAGAGAAGGGGTAAACTGACTTCACCTCCGGCAGCCATAGTCAGCAGGCAGTGATTTCTGGAAGAGTCCACGCAGTAATCTCCAGTACAGACTGCCTGTTTCTAATACAGTGCTGCCTGAGGGCCCAAAGATCACGAGCATCCAACACTGACGGTCGGCCTTGACCCTTGCACACAGGGACTCCTCCAGATACCCTGATCTGTTGAGGGTATTATGTACTGTAGATGGTGGGATATCCAAAGTCTTCACAATCTTACGTTGAGGAACGTTAGTCTGGAATTGTTCCACAGTTTTTTGCAGATTGGTCAACCTCTGCCCATCGTTGCTTCTGAGAGACTCTGCCACTCTCCATGCTCTTTTTATACCCAGTCATGTGACCCAGAATTGCTCAATCCAGCTGTTGTTTATCAGTACCACATACCTTTCCAGCCTTTTGATCCCCCTGTCCCAACCTTTTTTGAGATGCATTGCTGCCACCAAGTCATGAAATGGTAAAATGTCTATTTTCAACATCTATGTGCATTGCATTTTAATAAAATGTTTTTATTTACATTTATATACATTTTACACAGCGTTCCAACTCTTTTGGATTCAGTGTTGTATATGTATTCATAACATGATTTTGTAAACTATAGCATTAAATAATAAATAAGCCAAAACATTAGTAAAATTAGTCTTAGTCTTAGTATAACTGGAATCAGCGGGGAGGGCTCCGGGCTTCACCTGCATGGGAACTTAAAAAGAGTAACTACAGATCTGTGCTATTTGCTCAGGGGGCTTTACAAATGAAACTTTGCAACACGCCAACTTACACTTTCACCCTGAGGCTAAACACAGTGAATATATATATATCTAAATATATCTAAATATGTTGTATTGAGGTAGAACTGATGCAGAGTGTCAAGATCTATTCTTAATGAGGTCAAAATCGAGACAAGACCAAGACCGCCAGTTTATAGTCCTGAGACCAAGAGTGATATTGAGTAACACAACACTAACACTAGCTATCTAACCTAGCTAATGTTAGCACCCACTGCCAAAAGTCAAACTGGATACACTAGATATAGATTATGGGTTTTACAGCTAAGGTAAAGATAGCCAGCCTTAGCCTTAGCTCTAGCTAGCAAGCTATCTTTAACCTTCAACCGAAACAACCGAAACAAATAAACACCCACAGCTTATATCAAGGGTTTTAAGGGACAGGTTAGCTAGTTACTGTAGCTAGCCCACTGGTGCCAAAGGATTGAGAAAGAATTGAGAATTGGGGCTTAATTGAGCTCGTTTTTGGACTCAGATCTATTCAAATGAGAGTCTCATCCAAATGCAGTAGATGCTTAGACTTAGATGTGAAGGTTGATACGTCACATCTCAAAAGTGGGTAGTCGATAGGTTGGAAAAGAACACCGGTACAAATCCAGTTTAGTACCACGTAAATACACATTACATAAATCACAATGTATCTAGATTGTGTTGTAACAGAAACACAAAACACTTTATATCTGTTGAAGCGTGTAGCTTTGTGGCCTAAGCCTTGTAGATTGTAGCCTAAGTCCATCATTGTGATTTCCTGTCCTGCACAGCAAACCAACAGTGTGAAATAACTGACAGCATTTCACCATTAAAAGTTGTTTGAGAGAAGCTTTGTTTCCTATGGGTTCGTTTTTGTTGTAGCACTGTTTGTAATCAGCCCCACATGCTTCAACTTAAACAACAGTTACTGATTGGTCGGTTTGCATCTCAATCAGATTCCACTTTAACATCAAGTAGGAAGGTTTTGGTCATGCTGAGTTTACCAAACCCACCAGATCCTCAGAGGACAGGCAAAGATCTGGCTTATAAGAGTATATTAAACCTAGGAATGAATTAACTTATGGGCAGAGCATGGATAGCACCTGTAACTGCATTGTGCTAAACTCTTAATTTGAATAACGCTTCATTGTATTACCAAGGATACAGTCTAGAACCATAACATTCATTCATATCACTCATTGTTCAACAAGAAGGGGAAGCACATACTGATAAAACCATAGAGGTGCGAACTCAACTACCTTTGTCACATCACTTCACGTCTCTCTCTCTCTCTCTCTCTCTCTCTCTCTCTCTCTCTATGAAGGATTTATCAGGATTTTGGCTTGTGGAGGTCCACAGAGGTCCCGGTGGTACAGATTCACCTGTGCTTGTGTATGCAAACCTCATTAATTTAGAACTGTTTGGCAAGTGGATTCAACAATTTTGCTGACATAGGCTTAAACCTTCACCTCAAAATCATCCTTCATTCTCTACCTCTCTCTTTCTCTCTATCTATCTCTCCCCTGCTCCCTCTCATTTATTGTCTCCTATTAATTTCTTTTCCCTTCTCTCTCTCTTTTGTCAGTTTTTTTAGATTCTCAAAGGCAATATATTACTCTCCACCCATTCCCACATTTACATAAACATGTCTTCCCTCCATTTGAAATCACTGCCATTTCAGTTTTCCATGTATATATATATATCCATATATGTTTTTTATATTCTCAACGGCAATATATTACTCTCCACCCATTCCCACAGGGTGGGCGCGGTGGGGTTTGTCCCAGTTTATTTCAAGACAAATCCTACCCAATAGCTGGGTCCCCCTGATGCTTCCCCATGGGTGTAAGGTCAAGCCTATATTACACATAGCTTTTATCTCTTTTTAGTACAGTTTAAAAGCTCTAGTTACTTTATAAATTCAATGAACGTTCATGATGGACAGACCAATAGAATCTTGTCATATCAACCTCCACTGCAGGTTAAGAAACCTGTTTTATCCTCCTGTAAAGGACTGTATAATTCAATGAGTGCTCTTCTATGGTTTGATGTCTTCACCTTTATTCTAAAGAAAAGTATTAAGCTAAACATAAGTATATATATATTACGTATACCTTTATGTATGGGGCATATTATTAACCAAATTCCAAAAAGTCTGGACAGTCGGTAAAATCCATTTAAAACATGGAAGCAGTGATTTATAATTACTTGACCTGTGTTTGAACAAATACAATACAAAGACAAGATAAGCAATGTTTTATCTGATTATTGTCATTGATTTTATTATATATATATATATATATACACATATTCATTGAGAAATATATGTATGCAGTACAGCACAGGACAATTTCAGAATAGGAATATAAGTCCATTATGAACAAGGATAGGCTGAGGCGCAAAAATGCATCAGCAAATAGTATAGCAGTTCAAACATTACATTACTAATATCATTAAAAGATTATTAGTGCAAAAAGAAAAAGGCTGAAATCTACAGATGAATGTCCGTGACCCTTCGACCCATCATCCAGCACTGTATTGGAAATCGGCATGTTTCTATGATGGACTTCACCACATGGGCTCAGGAGTCGTTTGAAAAACTGTTGTTAATGAACTCTGCATCAATAAATGCAAGCTAAGACTGTACGCTGCCAACTGGACTCAACCTGACCTGAAATGGACTGATGCTCAGTAGAAAAGTGTAGGGTAGTTTGATGACTCAACCTTGCAGACAGTGTTTATGTAAACAGCTGACGTTGGGTTCTCCAGTCCAAACATGAAAAGGTCCATCTTGGTTGTTACCAGTGTACATTTCCAAACAGTGCCAGCATCTGTCACGGTATGGGTTGTATTAATGAGCAGCCTGCACTGAACACAATTTGGAACTAAATATGCTGCTTTCTAGATGGCATCTTTTATCAGGGATGTATGCTTAGTACAACACCAGGACATGTTCTGCACATGTTACAACAGCATAATAATAATAACAATAATAATAA
>JAVGWN010001616.1:0-12147 GCA_034552555.1 Semaprochilodus insignis | reverse complement strand
ATGTACGTGGACATCTGAATCTGTTGTATGTATTAAAAGAACTATATTTATCACTGTATTAGTACAAAAGTCAAAACAGTATCCTAACGTATAAAATCAGCAAACCAAATCGTGTTCTTATAAAGCAGCCTTAAGTCAGATATACAGCCTTAAGTCAAAGAATCAAATATTTATGTACAGGAATGTTTGATTTCAGATGGTCATGACACATGACACTTCGAGAAGCAAATGTAGTAATCATTTGATCCATGCCCTCGCTTATCAAAAGAGAAAAAGAACAAAATACAATGTATATACTGTAAATCATCACTGTTATAAAAAATATCAATTACAAGTAATCCTAAATGAAACCATGTAAAAAGTAACTATCACTGACTGACATACATACATACAGCTCCGCTGTAGCAAAGAAAGGTACAGGAGAAGGTTTGTACCAACAGCGATCACACTGTACAATGCCTCTTCACTGTGCCGAGACATTATTGGACACCGAACAGGTCAGGCTAACTGAGCACCAGCTGGACATTACACATTACACTTTACTGTCATCTTGCTTTGTGATCGGACGGTTTTAGATGACTAGTGGATGTGGAAATACACAGCTGCACTGTTCTCCTGCGTAATATTTATGCTTTTATTATTGTACATACACTCTCCATGGTAATTATACTTTCAAGGCATTATACTTTACATAGTCACTTTATTTTCATTGCATACCATTAGACCTTCATAACAGTTTTACTTCCACTCATAGTGGTGCTTATTATTATTGTTATTATTATTAGAGTACTTCTTTTTCTTCTTCTCTTTATTTATGTACATATTCTATTATAGTATTATTGTTCTTTACTGTACTTAGGCCGCTGCAATATGTGACTTTCCCTCTGGGATTAATTAAGTGATCTATCTATCTATCTATCTATCTATCTATCAAATACACTCAGAACAAAGCCACATCCAGCGCTTACAAACCCAATCATGCCCTCACGAACCAGCCATTAGTCATGTCTACTCATACACAAACTACTTACCGGGATGTCTGTCTCTAGATGGTCTTGAACTGTTACGATTCTTGAGGCAAATGCAGGTTCATCATTCATCTAGTAAGAAAAATGACATAACACAATTACTATAAACAATGCCATGCCAATGATGTTCTCACAAACTAGCCATCAGTCATCTCCACTCATACACAAACTACTTAGTTGATTCACACAACTACAGAACAATGTAAACACAATAAATAACTATTAGCTTATTAGGTGAATTGCCACTGTTACCAATTAATGTGGATCAAAGAGCTGCTCAGCGGATGGTACAGGATCTCTGTCTTTTGACATCTATGGAGATAAATAAATATATTACATAATGGTACATGATACCCTGGGAGTTAAATTAACATTTACTTCAGTATACAGTCACTAGTGTTGCTGTGTTAGGAACAGGCCACAAAATGGAAATAAATAAATAAATAAATAATAATGCTAAACAGTAATAATGTTTAGACCATTCAGACCATCACATCAACATACACTGTACAGAAACTTTATAAATCCATATAAAAAAAAGTGCTCACCAAACAATCTCTCCATTATGTTTGAAATACTACATGCATGTTCTCCAAAAGAGTCAACATCTTTTCATGTGAGTAGCAGTCCTTTGTAAAACCTTTTCTCAACATTTACTTTTACAAATAATCATTAGGTGGCATTTCCTCAAATAGATATTCTGCCTACACTATTCTTACCTCATTCTGTTATTAGTTATTTGACTTTTGCATAAAAAGCTCTTAATTCTTAAATACTTTTAAGAATCCTTTTGAAATCAACTAGCCAAATATCATCTAAAATGAAAGGTTTTGAAATGTTATTTACTAATATGAAATCTCAATTAAACATTCAGTCAAAGATACACAGCCATATTCTCACCTTTGTTCTCATTTATGTATCTTTGTTTAATTATGTTGTGCTGATCAGTTCCCAATGAAGTAATACTACATGCACGGTTCTTTGGGTTGAGTGTCCTCCGTCTTTCAGACATACTGCTGTAACAAAAATATGGTAGAATAAATGGGATAAATCCAGGAGCCACATACTGTTATACATTTACAGTATAAATATAACAGTTATATTTATAAGGGCTTTAATAAAAAAATAAAAAAATAAATATCTGCTGCCCTACATATACGCCAAGTTACGGTACTCCACCTGAGTGGTGTTTATCTGAACAAACCTAGGCAATTATTTTAATAACTTGCTAAAGACGGAATTAAGACTGCGTTCACGTTAAAAACAACAAGGTGTGTAAAACGTGTAAAAGGCGAGTAAAATAACACTGTAAACATGGTTTTACATGCAACAATACAAGGAGGCCAAAATAATGGTCATTTTATTGATATAAACGTTATCGTATATAATCGAAAACAGTCGGCAGAGACCTCTCACATAGATCATATAGTTCATCCTTCCCAGGGACTACATCTGAACAGGTGTTACACCAAACGCTGCCCTCATCGATGATTTAAATCAGAAGCGCACATTCAGTCCTTCAGCTGTTCAGCCAGCCACAACTGCTCTACATTATTTACTCGTAGAATGGCGCACTCGTACTCGTCTTAGTAGCTCCGCTAACTGTAAGAATATCAAACCAAGTCACCACGAACGCCGCCATGTTTGCACATCTAACCATCCACTTATGCCAGAGTATACGAATGGGAATTGTGATAAAACGTGCTGTTTCAGACTTTAATCGCATTAGGAATATTCACATAGACTATAAAGGACCATTACTTCTGTCTAAACTGTTGCTAACGTTAGCCGTGAGCTCACCTCAGGATGACACCGCTCCTCCGCAGTACACACACGACCCAACACCGCCCTCCTCACTGGTACGAACCCAGACTCGCCTGACTGAATTAAAAAAAAAAAGTTTCGTCACTGATACGCAGCGACTTGAGCACCACGGAAGTTTAAAAAAAATCAACAAGCAAACAACCGTCCATCAAGAATGAATAAATGGCGTTTCTGTTATTTCTAGTTGCCAGCGGGGATATCTATCGCTAACTCGCTACGTTAGCAGCAGGCTAGCGCCATTGCACTGCAACATAATGCACTTTCGCTGCGTCTGAAATCACCTACGTAGTCAGCACGAACTAGTTTGAACCCAGTACACACCGTTCGACCCGGTGAAGCAGCAGGCTCTTGCAGTACGGGAGTACGTAGTATCCACGCAACCTCGGACGTACTACGTCCGCCATCTTGCCAACGTCATTTTACGTAAGACGTCCCGCCATTCATTCAAAGTCCTACTAGCACACACGTATTTTTGACATATTTTTTAAGTACTTACCGGCTCTTAAGATGTGACTAAAGCCCCGGCGCTGGAACAGGTGATGGCCAGGGTGTGATGGATCAGTGATGAGCTTATCTGCACGCTTCCTGGTTCTGGAAGTGTGCAGATCCAGCAGAGTGGGTAGTTTGACTCCAGTGGTCTTCTCTGCAGACCTGATGGTGCGCTGCAGTCTGTGAGTGTCATGTTTAGTGGCTGAGCTGCCCCACACTGCGATGGACGTGGTGATAACAGATTCTAAGGTGGCAGTGTAGAACTGTACCATCAGCTCCTGGGACAGGTTGAACTTCCTCAGCTGACGCAGGAAGTACATCCTTTGTTGGGCTTTCTTGACGATGGAGCTGATGTTGCAGTCCCACTTCAGGTGCTTGGTGATTGTCGTACCCAGGAACTTGTGAGACTCCACCACCATCACAGTTCTGTCCAGGATGGTGAGTGCTGTGGAAGGGCTTTCTCCTGAAGTCCACTGTCATCTCCACTGTCTTTGCTGTGTTCAGCTCCAGGTTGTTCTGGTTGCTCCAGAGGACTACCTGATCAACCGTCCATCTGTAGGCAGACTCGTCGTCATCCTGGATGAGACCTATGACTGTCATATCGTCTGCAAACTTCAGGTTTTTGACAGAGGGGCCCACGGAGGTACAGTCGTTAGTATACAGTGAAAAGAGCCACGGGGACAAAACACAACCTTGAGGAGCTCTTGTGCTGGTTGTCTTGGTTTTCCCCAACCTCACCTGCTGCTCTCTGCCAGTGAGGAAGTTTGTGATCCACTGGCAGGTGGAGGCTGGCACATTGAGTTGGGTTACTTTGCTGTTTCCATACTTATACAGTGTTCAGGAGGTGATGTCTTGCTCCTTCCAAACTAGGTGTTGTTACCATTATCTCACGGTTCCTTCCACAAATGCATGCATTGAATGTATTTTTAAACCCTATGTCTTCAACCAGAATGTACATATGTCACAAAGAAATGTGACCCTTAACTGCTTGAGACTGCAAATCAAGTTGTCATTTTCTGCTTTCAGTCCTGAGTTGTAAATTGAACACTGCTCATAGCTGTCAATAAAAGCACTTGATTAAATCATACTTTGTGGCAAGTGAATGCTTAAATGATCAGATACGTCCCACATATAAGTGACAACATATACTGTTAATTAATATATGCATGGATATAATCTTCCTATCCTGTCATCCCTCTGAGGTGGGTGAAAAACCCTCAACACTTAGAGTGGCGTTGTGTTGTTTTTGAGGGAAAATTCCCACCTTATCTGTCTTTATGGCACAACAGTGTATTCTGCACCAGAGTTCAGCACAGGATAAGATTTTGTTTTTTAGCCACAATGCATTGGATACTCATATACTTAATATTCTAAGTACTACATGGATGTTTACTTAAACTAAATATGTCATGGCGCAGATAAGGGTGTGGACCCAAGCGCAGGGCGGAAACCCGCTTGCGCCGATATAAAGGTTTAACCTCTAGCAAACGGGTTACCTGGATGTGGATGCACGTGAAACGAGGTGTGAACTGTTTGAAGGGAGGTGTTTTTGTGAAGTCATCTGAGGCGAAGATTGTCCATCATTTGAGTGAAATGACCTCCATCAGCAGTATTCATTGAAATGCAAGTACAATAACCGTCATCAAAAAACACCTCATCTTTTAGCCAACTCACATCTATACTTTCTTTCATGTTCATGTAAATTGCATGTATTGATGGAGCATATTTTGAATAGCATATTGTATGACAACATCGTTTTCAACCCTTATGGTTTTCCCATATCTACATAATACACTACTGGTACTGGAATATGACCTAATGGAGCAGTAAACAACTTTCTATAATTACACTCCATGCAGACTTAACAATTTGTTAAATAATGGTCTACTGTATGAACTAAGTATGAGGATCAACACTGCTTAATTATGCTAATTAATTCTTTCCTGTAAACATGAGAAGGTAAATTTACTGGAGCTATATATAGTTCATTTGGAACACATTGGTCCTCCTTTCCATATATGCTAGCTTTTTTTTGTTATTGTTCTATTGCACTGGGTATCAGCTGTAGTTACCTCCTCTCGTGACCAGAGAATCATCTGTTTTATGGTCTGCACATTTTACAATAACTATCTTTGATGAAAGTTGCGCCGCCTGTAATGCTCTGATATTACCTTCCCATGAGTGATCCGTGACCCATGTGCTCTGACAAATCCTCTTTGTGCCCAGATTTGGCCAAAGATATGACAAGACCCGTAACTATAAGTAGAATCTGTAAACATAATTACTTGTTTTCCTTTTGCTGCTTGGCATGCAGTAGTTAGTGCCTTTAACTCGGCTAATTGTGCAGAGCAGGGTTGTGGCATGCTAGCTTTCAAAGGTGTCACTCTCTGGTTTATATTGAACTACAGCATATACAGGTAAATTTCCCTTTGGTCCTTTAAAATAGGAACCATCTACGAATAGTATTTGCTCACTGTCTGGTATAAGTTCCCTATACGAGTCCCGTCTTGGCTTAAGAAAGTTTGTTGTATTTAACTTACAATCATGTGGTGTTCCATCATCAGGTGTCTTCTATATTTAATTTGAAGCACTTACGTATCAACTCTGGTGCTGAAAGTATAACATCACATCCTGTTCTTCTAGGATTAGTTAATACAAAGGAATTAGACATTACTTGGGTGTGCACGGCATGGTTGGTAAATAAATCCACTATATGTCCCACAGACGTAATATACATGTTATTGTTATAAGCAGTTGCAGCTCCTGCTAGGCCTTGATAACATGGAGGTATCCTAGCTCAATATTATCAAGTTGTATGCTAAAATAAGCAAACATTGCTTGACTCTGACCATGATCAACTTGTGCGAGTGTGATCCCTATGATCCTTATGATCCTATGACCGTTGGTTTTGATGCACTTTGTACTGCTTTTCCTTGTGAAGGCATAACAAATCTTTCCCCTCCTTTAAGCCGTCTACCTAGAGAATCAACTTCATTTAAACAAAACTGTAGTTTTTCTTTATTAACTTTATGACCTTCATGACCTAGTGCTGTCAATACAGCGATAGAATCCTTTTCACACCATACCCAATATGGACTGTACTTTCCATTTCAACATCTCTTAAATGTTTAGCTACCAATCTATTAAACACAGATGGGCTATCACAATAACCTTGTGGTAACCTAGTGTGCGTAAATTGTTTCTATACGTAAAAGCAAACAAATACCTTGAATCTTTGTGTACTGGTATCCTAAAACAAACTGAACACAGATGACTGTGTAATATGTTGTGTCTGCTGGAATATTAAAAAGCAATGTGTCTGCTTCTACCACTGCATTCACAGCATAAAGATCACCAAGAGCGCCAAACGCCACTTGTTTCCTTACTGGAAATATTAGAGTCTTACAAGGACTTTGTGTTTCTATTAATATTCCTCCTTCTATCAACCCTCAACTGTTGGTCTTATCCCTTCATCTGCCACAGCACTAAAAGGATATTGTTTCTGAAACGGTATGCGTATATGTGGTTTCAACTGAACCTGAACTTCTCCTGCTGATTTTACTAAACCTACATCAGCATGGTATTGAGTTCATAATTTGTCTGGCACTTGCTTCAATAATTCTTCATGTTCAGCGCGCACAAAATACTGAATATTTTCTCTGACTCGGTCCACCAGAACTTTCTCTGCCACAGGTCTGTCCACCGATTTCATTGCTATCCAGTAATATGTTCCATCGGCTGATTTGCAAATATATTTATTGTCCCTCTTTATCCAGGATATTTCTGTTCTGGCCTTCATCATTGGTCTTAACTGAACCTTGGCTTGACTGAACCCATCAATGAAATGTGTGGGATAGCATTGGGTACTTTATACCATTGCGCTGCTCCAACTCCGCTTCCACTGCTACTTCTTGTGGGCCAATTATGATGTCTCCCGTAGTCATCTGCATGGATTGTCTTTCCATACAGTCTTTCCAAGCACTGTTATACTCTTCATGGACCTTATGGGGATTACAGAGTAAAGTACACTGCAAATCATCTGTCACATCTTTCATCTCGGGACGAATAGTTTGTATCCATTTCTTCCAAATGGTGAAATTATTGCTGTTAGGCTCCATCAACTTTAACCAATAGACTGTTGACTGAGGGAATTGTTGATCATTTTCAGCTGTAGTCGAGATCAGTTGCAATATGTATGTTGGCATGTTATTCATGTCTTTACTAGGCTGAATAATGGCCTTCATGCAACTGCATCCTAGATTCAATTGTGTCGCTCTCTTGCCTCTTTTCCTGGTTTAATCAATACTTCCCCTTTGATTCTTCTTGTGATTGGCCTGGGCAGTAATTCCTTTTTCAGTATCATTGTCCAGCCTGCTGTTTATCCATGAGCCAACAGCTTGTCATCTGGTTTATATGCATTTGTTTGTGATATCATAGGTTCAGGATTCATCATAACTGAATGCTCTCTTTTTTCTCTTCCACTGTCTCTTTCACTGTGGATGGTAGTTCCACAGACAATTCTTGCCACTAAGCAATCACTCCTGCTTTGACACTGTCTGGAAACACTTTCTTGTTCCGGAGCATAGGGCTTTAGTCTTTCTGCTGTTGTCTGTGAATAGGGTCCACTCTTCTGGTCAGTATCTCCCATCTGCTGATATGTCTGATATTCGTGTGAGTGGAGCTAGTGTTTTTGTTGTCTTCTGTTCTTCAAGCTCTCGTATAGTGTGACATAAACCAGTACTGAACAATCCCATCATCTGCCACTGTTGAGTTTGATTACTGTCATTCTGTTCCACTACTACATATAGCGCTTCAGTTCTTTTCTGTTGCTACACCCTCTGACAACATTAGACTATAAAGGGGCACCGTGTTCTCAACTCTGCTTTGTAAATTTGTTTCCTATTTTGCTTAGAAATACTTTGCAAAACTTGACATCACCACACTCAAATATCGTGGCTTGAGTTTGGTGACTCTAGGGGCAAAGGTCAGGGAGGTACAGCCAAATCCATTTGGTAAATCTGAATTTGGACTTAAGCCTCCAGTGGGACACAACAATCGTGCAAAGCCTAGCAAGGGCAGGGGATGTCCAAGAGTTACCAAACTTGGCACATGTTGACATCACCACACTCTGATAAAGTGGGCCGATTGTTTTGGTGATTGTAGGGTGAACCGTCAAGGAGTTACAGGCAAATCCGTTTGGTAAATGTTAATTTGGACGTAAGGCGGAGTTGGGATTAACAAATTGTAAGAGGCCTAGCGAGGGAAGGGAAGGTCCAAGAGTTAACAAACTTGGCACACGTTGACATCACCACACTCTGACAACGTGGTTCAAGTTTGGTGACTCTAGAGTCAAAGGTCAGGGAGTAAAAGCAAAATCCTTTTGGTAAATGTAAATTTGGACTGAAACCTCAAGTGGGAAAGATCAATTGTACGAGGCCTAGCGAGGGCAGGGAAGTGTTCTGGAGTTACCAAACTTGGGATACATTGACAACACCACACTCTGATAATGCGGTCCAAGTTTGGTGACTCAAGGGTCAAAGGTCAGGGAGGTACAGCCAAATCCATTTGGTAAATGTGAAATTGGACTTATGCCTCAAGTGGGAAAAACCAGTCGTACAAGGCCTAGCGAGTGCAGGGAAGGTCCTAGAGTTACCAAATTTGGCACACATTGACATCACCACACTCTGATGACTTGATCCAAGTTTGGCGACTCTAGGGTGAAATGTCATGGAGTTAGGTTCAAATCTATGTGGTAAATTTCAGAAGCAAATCAGTCTCACCAGATTTTGACATTTAAAAGCATTTGAATTCACATAATTTAATTTTTTTTTGCATTTGAATTTAGCTCATGATTTTTCTTCCACCAAATTCAACTCATGTATTTTAGATTAACTCATTTTCACCTTTATTTTCCAATGTTAACAAATTCAAAATCAAAAATTCAAGTTTAAAAAATTCAAGTTGCTCACATTTGACAGGCCAAAATTCAAGTTAAAATATTGAGATTAAACATCCGGGACACGAAGGATGAGCAATTGATTCTGCCGCAGATCGTACAAACACCCTGCCAATTAAGTTCCGCTCCCATGATGGTGGAAAAAATCAAACAGCGGAGCCTTGGTAAGTGTTTTTATTCTTTCATTTGCCTTTTGATTCATTAAAATTGTATCTTGTTTTCTTGTCGTTAATGTTATTTCCGTAGTAGGCAGTAATTATAACCCGACTTGCAAAGAAAGCAATAAAATCCAAACCTGAGTAACACTATGTTTAACTGCTGTGTGGTTTTCTAGTCGACCTTGTGGTTTGTTTCATTGTGAAGCACTTTGTTTTTCAAAAGTTGTATTTTTTTTGCTTTCTATGTGTTCTTGTGTTTCTATGTCTATGTATAATTCTGAACATATTTTCTTTTATTTATTTTATGTCTTTTTTCTCTTATCTAGGAACTGCTGCTTAATCACAGTTTAGAAATACTTCAGTCTCGTTTGGAACATATTCTGTGACGCATGCCTCTGGATCTTGATTTTATTAGAATACATTTGCACACTAGAACTTGTGTTTCTAAATGCAGTATCCAGTCAAGTAGCTATTTGCCCAGCTGTTGTAAGTGAATTGACACAGTTACACAGTCTCGTCAAGTTGTACAATTTGAGTAAGGACCGGCTGGGCGACAACGAATGGTCAGTCTTACTCTGGCTATCGAATGGTGAAGGCACTTCTTCAAACCAGAGGAATGAGGGTGCAGTATAACCATGTCAGAGCTTCCATGCACCGTGTTGACAACACTGGTGTCATATCCCATATGGTCCATTTAGGATGTATTGCTTGACGGACCTACTCAGTTCCAGGTCCCCAGTATTTGATGCACATAGATACAAACCATAAACTAATCTCGTAAATTGATTCATGTTGATTCATGTTGATTCATGTTTTATAAAAAGTGCAAGTTACTTAAGAGTATGTTTACACAGTACGTAATAGTAAACTACATGTAGCACATTGTTGGTGCTGTTTTCATTTTATTGTACATGTACCATCACAGCTACCCTCTTACAAGCCTCACACCCTGATCATTACATCCAGCAACTGTGTAATCAACACATTTTCTTTTACCTGTAGTATGTTACTTACATTAATAAATTGATTGATTCATTTCTTTTCAGCTACAACATTATCATCTTTGGCGGCATTGATGGTTTTTCCCGCAAGGTAGGCACAGTTGTCCTAATTATACTTTTTATAATCATTACATAAGTACTGCAGCTGTCTCAATTCACTTAAAAGAGCTACGCAAATAGCTACTTCACTGGATACTGCGTTTAGAGTGAAGTCTTCCTAAAATATGATTAAGCAGCAGTTCCTAGGAGAGAGAGAAAAGACTATATTATGTAAAATGTGAATCATTTTGGTGTTCTTACATTGTCCTGCAGATAATGTATCTTGGCGTAGCCTCCAACAACTTGGCATCAACCACTCTGGCCTTCTTCCAAGAGTCTGTTGAAAAGTTTGGTTTTCCTGATAAATGTACATATTGTTAGACTAGATCATTTTACAGTACAATACAATGCCCAACACCTCACCCCCAAGACTGAATGGACATTTTGTCACTTTTGTGTTTTCTTAATTTTACTAAGATGCCCTCTGTGTTTCTATGGTAGGGTACGTGGTACGTGATCAGGGGGTGGATGTTGCACGCCTCATGTTTACAGTTTGTGGCACTGGAAGGAGCAGCTTCATATCTGTAAAGAGTGTTCACAACCAACGGTTTGTGCAACATGATAGATGGTGCTAGATGATGACTGCTACCTCACTGGTTCCATGCATGTTAGCATATAACTGCTAGCAAGGGTTATTTGCAGTATTTATGGGATACTTTCCCCATAGCAAGAGCCTACCTCAACTGTTTTTGAGGCACAGTTACGATCAAGAACAGCAAAAAAAAATAGCAAATCTGAATGTGTTAGTCACAATATTGTATTCCCGTTCTTCAAAAAATAAACCTGGGTTCATGGAAGACTTGAAGTAACACTACATCCTTTGATGTTTTACACATTTGCCTTTACTCGTTGCAGTAAAGGTACAAATTCATTTGAACTGCAAAATTATTCAGAATATTGTTATACTTATTTATCACTTCATAAGAACCAATTCTATGTACATCAATTGTCTTTTTGAATGGTTTATTTCTGAGGTTGGATACAGGGAACATTTTAAACTTCAAACGTGTCAAACACATGCGCACACACACGCATACTTACGCAATATCAATACGCAATATCAATTCCATTAAGTGTATTAATTTGGTAGAGATGGGAGGCCAGGATCTCTCCCAATGCATGTTCTGTAAGCTATGTAAAGTACTCCCTGTCAAGTGACCATTCTATTCCGTTTTTGAAGCATAACAATTCACCCAACCACTGTTTAAAACATTAATACGTATTTAACAGTTTTAACAACTAACAAACTTGCATTACAGCAACTTCTATTAGTATAGACTTGTATTGCAAATGAAAATGCAGGCCAAGAAGTCACTCACACAAGTCCAAATCCTGTATGGCATGTGCAAATACAGGCCGGCATGTCACACCTAAATGATGTGTAATCATTGTAACGCCCGGGGAAGTTGTGAGCCCTTGACTACTTCTACAGAGAGACTTGTTGAAAGAATCTCCCATCCCATCCAGAATTTTACCAAACTGGTCAACTCTTGTGATGTTGCTATGGAGTTGCACTGGCTACAACAAATCAACACCAAAAAACATCCTAACATGACTTCAAGTTTAAAAAATAAATAATAAATAAATAAATA
>JAVGWN010001615.1:0-12150 GCA_034552555.1 Semaprochilodus insignis | reverse complement strand
TGAGGATATTCAAGCTGCATGGGATGGATTATCACAGGACACCATTAAGAACCTCTACAACTCCATGCCGAGACGTCTGGCATGTTGGGTTAGCAAACACGGCGACCCGACGCCATACTGAGAGACACTACTTCTGTATGTGTAGCTCAATAAATATTGATCATATCAGTCTAAATTTATCATCATTTATTGATCCTGGTAACCTTTATCTTCCTTCCCAACAGACCTGCAATCCCACACTTCCTTCTGGGAGCAGATATTCTATTGATACATATATACGATGTATGCAAAACATGTTCTTTGGTTTATTAACAGACAATAAGTACAAGTTATTTTCAGTGGACATGTCTGAGACTGGCAATAACTAAATCCAGTTGCACAAGGAAGTGTTTCTGAACTGGACTCCTAACAACCACCTGGAAGACCTGGTAGACCCACCAACAAAGAAGCTGCTGGTGTTCTCAGAATGACTGACTGAGCACCCCAGTGTACAGAACCTCAAGACCATTTGTTTGGGGTTATTGCGGTGGTGAGAAAAAGAAGCAGAACGTGCTCAACCAGCTTCTAAGACTGAACTTTGGAGGTGTGTCTGTTTGAGAAACTGAAAGTGAGTCTCCTGAAAAGAATGGACGCTGTAATGAAGGGAAAGAGCGGACGTGCAAAATACTCAAACATCTGACAGGATATTTCCTGAGGTTGAAATATGAATAAACTGAATTCAATGGCGTGTTGACTGAAATTAAATGAATGAATAAATGAAGAATGTTCTGACCCATATATATATATATAGATTAGCATGTTACTTGAGGGGGGTCTACATAACACATTCATAACCACCTACATAAACACTTCATAACATTCATAAAAGTTTAAGTCAACATATACAAAGTCTGTATGTTTCACATGATATTAATATGGAGTATTACTATGCCATTTTAGCAAGAGACATCTTTCAAAATAAAAGTCCTCATTTATTATTTTTTTTAAACTATATTATTTTCAGTGCAATGTCTCATTTCCGGAAAGGCAAAGTGTATGAAAAACTCAAACAGTGTATGAGTTTGTCACGTTTGGGCAAAGCAGGACAAGCGCGGAAGGGCTGGAAAGTTTATTTCGAAGAGGGAAAGAGAATAAGCGAGGTCAAATCAGGCTGGAGTTAGGGGCCGGCAAACAACAACAACGAAGGAAAAAACAAGAGACAAAGTCGAAAAACAAAGTAAGGGTCAGATAACCGAATATGGGACAGAGCTAAATAAAGGCTGTAGTACTGAGAAACACACACATTACTTCGCGTAATGTTTATAAAGAGAAGGCTCCAGGTGGAAATCATCAGAACTCTGGCGAAGCTGCTCTGCGATTGGCTGCAGGCTGTGAATGAGAGGTCACGTGGGAATCCGAGTCCACCTGCGGTAAGTCCCGTGTAGTGTTAGATGGGCATGTGACAGAGTTTTTGAATGAACCTTCTGGCACAATACGTCTTAAAGAAGACAAAGACTAATGAAGTGCAAAATGAGTTGAAAGTCCAACTTAAAAAACGTGTCAAAGCACTTTCTGTCCAAAAGGGTAAAGCCAGGTAACTTTTACTTTGCCTGTACAGAAATAAGACACTTCACTGAAAATAACGTAGAATTTGAACACAAATGAGGACTTTTATTTTGAAAACTGTCAGTAAAATGACAATAGTACTCCATATTAATCATGTAAAACATGTACACTTTATGAATTTTGATTTAAACATTGAGGGACACATTATAAAGTGTTTATTTAAGATGTTATGAATGTGTTATGTAGACACCCTTCAGCTAAAGTGTTACCATATATATAAATAGGTAGTTTTTGGAGAGTGAACATTATTGTTGTGATATGAACTTGAGTTGAAAGCGGCTACAATTAACATATATACATAAGGATAACCTTCTATTCAATCATCTGTAGACGGCAACTTACTGCACTAAATTTTTTTTTTGTTTTGTTTTGAGGCCAAAAAAAAAAAAAACATACATAAGAAAGATAAATTATCTGAACAAAAGCTAGTTAGTTGGCACAACTAAAGGTGTTTTTTTTTTAACTTAAAAGTTTAAGTTGGCCTCAAAACTCAAAAATTTAGTGCAGTAAGTTGCCTTGAAATTTTGAGTTTTCTTAACTTTTTCATTTTTACAGTGCAGCAGTTATTCTGACTGACAGTACAATATTTCACACGTTCATTCCAGTTTACAATTCTTCTCTCATCTATTCATGATCAGACCTTCCTTCTCACATTAAGTAAATTCACATTATTGACAATAATCAGGATTCTTGTGCGTTAGGTGATGCTTTGTACAGTCAAAGATCCTCTGTCATCATTCTCATTGCCGTTATTGGAGATATAAAGTTTTGACAATATAAATACAGCACACTGTAAATAATTTATGCATACATTCGTGCAGAATATTACCCCCCCCCCCCGCATTAAGTATGAAAATACCTTATTTATGAGTACATTTCAGAAAAGCTATTAACTGCTGCTGTTGTCGAATGTGCGTTATGCTGTCAGCGGTTTTAAAGTTCAATCAGTTGTCATTTACTCTTGGCGTGTCCTGCATCACATGATGTCACCACAGAGCATTCTCTGCCCTCTGCAGGCTCCTCCCACAAACACCTTTCATAGCTACTACTGTGCGCTTGGACAAGTTTTAAAACTCGCTGGTAAAAATCCCATTCAGGTTATACGACAACATGTATAACTGAACTCAGTGTATATCACAATACCTACATTTAGAGCCAGTTACACATTCAACCTAATGAGAAACGGTAGAGCTCTGAAAGAACTCGTATGTAGGCAGAGCCTGTGTAGATCATGTGCAAATTCTCTTCTCCTTGATAATGTATATGGCTTATACCCCTCTCCTCCCACTCCTCTCCCTCTCTTCCTCTCACACTCTTTCTCTCAGGCTGATGCACGTAGGTCTTAGGATTCCCTCCTCTACATTCCTGACCATTCTTCACACCCAAACATCACAGTGGCTGTCTCTTGACGTGATCGCTGCCCAGGTGGAGGCACTCAGCTCTCTCTAGTGTGCAGCTGCATGTTCACGTTTCCTCCCAGGGTCCGGTCACTGCACGGCTGTTCTGGTAGGCCACCATTATCCTCCTTCACAGTTCTCCTGCAGGCTTCCACGGGCACCACTCTGAAATCAGTAAGAGGATAGATGCTCAAACGTGATGTTGGTCATGTGACTGAAACGTACCTAACAGCCTGTACTACCTCCACCAGCACCAATAACAGCTGTGGTTGGATTGGGGATGGACTGGACAAGTTTCTGGATGTAGGCCACATCAATGTTCAGACACTCTTACATCAAAGAATTGGTCAGTTGGGCAAAAACTTGGTGGATGTCTTCCCTGGCACAATTCTGAGGAGAATTCCCTGTAGACTGGGATTTTAGCCACTGCTGGTAGACCTGTATGACCGTACGCTTCCATACACCTGCAGATTCAGCTACTTCCTTCACACTAAGGTCTTTGGCATGCCCAAATACAGTCCCTCCTTTTAGCCAATCATTAACATCTGCTTTGGAGACATTTTCCACACATGGAACGAGACATTCCCTGCACTGTACCACCTCTTCCCAATCTATGGATCCCGTCACTCACACCCCGCAGGGATTTATAGCCCCGTCATCCTCGTGCAGCGCCATCTGCAGGAGCCTATATCATATATCATATATATATGTTATAAATACAGTATATATATACGCCACAGTTAATTTAGAGCATGATAGATGTTTTTGGTCATGCAACCCAGACTACAAATTAAGTACATTTATCCATTCTAAATGTGTTATTTCAATAAATAATAACAATGCAATTTCTGTGTTTTTGTGCAAACAGCAAAAATCTGAATTAAAACAGGAAAAAATAGAAATAGAAAAGTGCATTTCCTGAAAACATACAGGGTGACTAAGCAGGTTAAACTTGTTAAGGTGCTGACAGGATGCTGCTAGGTCAGGGGTCAACAACCAAATGTTAAGAAGAGCCATTGTGTCCTGAGTGAACTACTATCAAACCACCTTTGGGAGTGTTTATTGGTGAAGTGTAAATATGTCTCAGTATGTGTTCATATCCAAGTACAGGCTAAAAATAGAATATAAACAAGAACTCACACTTATTTTACCTAACTTTAGCCTTTAGCTCAGCTACAACCACTTTTCCCGCATCTCCCTCACTTCCTGCAGGATGCCTTTCCGCAAAAGCCGAACAAGCAGCAAGGTTTTACTTTACTGCAAAGGAGGATTATTTTCTCATTCTGCTGTGGAGCCACAAGGGGGCAGTAACAAAGTCACATGCTCCCTACCCCTGTGCTAGGTGGTATCCCAGATGGTTGCGAGGCGGTATGGTATTCCAGGTGGTTGCCAGGGGGGTTGCTATCCTATCCCACATGGTCGAAAGGGTGTTCCTAATAGACTTGCTGGGTCGGGTGCACAAACCCTCCATTGCCCTCCATTCATTCCTACGGGCTGTATACAAGCACACCATTCCTGATCAGCCACTGTCACGCTTCCAGGTTTCCCCTCTGCCTCTGATCTCCCGAACTCCAACTCCCACCACCCGATGATGTCATAGTCACATGTCTGTCATCACCCAGTTGTGCCCCGTTTACTTGTTCGTCATCACCAGAGTATTGATTGTTTACACCTGCATCTCATTTGGTCTGTTTGCTTATAAGCTCCTGGTTCACACGGACCCATTGCGAAGTATTGCCACCTAGTGACCTTACGGAGCGGTCTACCTTGCTATTTCTGACTGGTGCTCTGTTGCTTGCTATTTCTGACTGTTTGCTTGGCTTCTCTTGTTCAGCTGTACTGCTAAATTATTAATAAACCCTTGCTCTGCTTTTAGCTCAGCGTGCGTCAATTCCAGTTTATTTCTGACAGCCTGATAATTCTGGAGCAGGAATGGTTTTGGGAACGATCTCAAAAACTTAGCGGACAAACATCTGGCAGAAAAATAACTTTAAGGATAAGAAGTACAACAGTACCTTCTCTCTGGACCTCTCCAGACTGTCCATGCTTCTGCTGGCCCACTCCGTCCAGGCTGTTTAACAGGTCTTCTAAATCCTGAACGCTGAACTCGTCCACTCTCGAGTCCCCTGTGGAAATGTATGAGCAGGGAAACTCCGGGGTGCAGTTAGTGGTCAGCTGGTTCCTATAGTGCTCCAAGCCCAGAGGAGATGTTTCCAAATAAAATCGTCCAGGCTGCTGCAAGCCAGGCGGTAGCTGCTGGCTACTGGGTCCGCTGTATGGAGCAGGACCCAAGCCGCTGCCGTTCCCCTGGAGGTGCTTCAGTCTATGGCACATCTGCTCGGGGTTCCCTACACAGCTGTGTGAAAACTGCTGCTGTGGATTCAGGGAAAATTCAGGCTCATGTGGTTCTACGCACGACCGTGACTGGTAAGGGTACCGGTGAGGATCCTGCTGGTGTTCTAGCACAGGCTGTGGCTGCAAATAAGATTCCATAGGTATCTTTGGTTCAGAAGGACCGAAGAACGGAAGGTGCTGTTCCTGAAACTGTGACATGTAACTAGCTGGATTGAACGCAAACCCCTCTTGGGAACGGCCCGGCGAAGTGAACAGAGATGGAACTTGTGGAGGTGTCAGTGTCTGTGGAACACTACAGAGGAGATGGTTCTCCTCCAGACCGGCCTGAACGTTGCTAGACAGCCCACGGCCCGCGTTCTTCCTCAGAGACTCCTGCACATAGGACAGAACTTCATCCGTGAGCTCTCCGAGGTCACAGCGGCCATCAAACACGGTGTTTAGGAACAGTTCGTCCTGCTGCAGAAGCCGCAGGTCGTCTGGGCTAATCCCCAAGTTGCCCATGAAGCTCAGCAGCTCGTAGCCACTTTCCTCACCTCCACAACTGAAGGCAGGGTCTTGTTTGAAGACAGAGTTGTCAGAAAGCGAAAGGAGACTGTCCTGCAAGTTGCTGGAGAAGATCCCACCGAACTCCTCCTCGTCCGGCTGCTGTGAACATCCTTGCGCCTCATTCCCGCCTGCAGAGCGCACGTAGATAGACTTGTCTTGCTTCAGCATGGAGCCCAGGAGAGAGTTGGGGTCCAGTCCACAGGAGGGACTGGGTTGGAAACCGTCTCCTGGGACGCTGGAGTCGGAGCCCGAGAATCCGTTCAGAGACTTTGGGAGGGTGTAGTCGTACAGCACAGCCTCTCCTGTGGTAAAACTGAAGGGGAGCATCAGGCTACGCTTCCTCACGTTCTCCTCTCCTTCTTCCTCTCTGCAGGAGTGTAACAGTTTAGGTTAGTTTATTTACTTTAGAAAATCTCAAAAGAATAAAAATGCTCAGAGTTAGCTACTACCTAATTTCAATCCGCAGCGGCTGGTCAGATAGACATAGGATATATACACCGATCAGGGATAACATTATGACCACCTGCTCGTAGATTATCAGCTCCACTGACCATATACAGTGGGGCAAAATGTATTTAGTCAGCCATTGATTGTGCAAGTTCTCCTACTTAGAAAGATGAGAGAGGTCCGTAACTTTCATCATAGGTACACTTCAACTATGGGAGACAAAATGAGAAAAAAAATCCAGGAAATCACATTGTAGGATTTTTAAAGAATTTATTTGTAAATTATGGTGGAAAATAAGTATTTGGTCAATAACAAAAGTTCAACTCAATACTTTGTAACATAACCTTTGTTGGCAATGACAGAGGTCAAACGTGTCCTGTAAGTCTTCACCAGGTTTGCACACACTGTAGCTGGTATTTTGGCCCATTCCTCCATGCAGATCTCCTCTAGAGCAGTGATGTTTTGGGGCTGTTGCTGAGCAACACGGACTTTCAACTCCCTCCACAAATGTTCTATGGGGTTGAGGTCTGGAGACTGGCTAGGCTTTTTACGGAGCCACTCCTTCGTTGCCTGAGCGGTGTGTTTGGGATCGTTGTCATGCTGGAAGACCCAGCCATGTTCTATCTTCAATGCTCTCACTGATGGAAGGAGGTTTTGGCTTAAAATCTCACGGTACATGGCCCCGTTCATTCTTCCCTTAACACGGATCAGTCGTCCTGTCCCCTTTGCAGAAAAACAGCCGCAAAACATGAGGTTTCCACCCCCATGCTTCACAGTAGGTTTGGTGCTCTTGGGATGCAACTCAGCATTCTTCTTCCTCCAAACACGACGAGTTGAGTTTTACCAAAAAGTTCTATTTCATCTGACCACATGATATTCTCCCAGTCCTCTTCTGGATCATCCATATGCTCTCAGGCAAACTTCAGACGGGCCTGGACATGTACTGGCTTAAGCAGGAGGACACGCCTGGCACTGCAGGATTTGAGTCCCTCTCGGCGTAGTGTGTTACTGATGGTAGCCTTTGTTACTTTGGTCCCAGCTCTCTGCAGGTCATTCATCAGGTCCCTCTGTGTAGTTCTGGGATTTTTGCTCACCGTTCTCATGATCATTTTGACCCCACGGGATGAGATCTTGCGTGGGGCCCCAGATCGAGGGAGATTATCAATGGTCTTGTATGTCTTCCATTTTCTTACAATTGCTCCCACAGTTGATTTATTCACACCAACCTGCTTGCCTGTTGTAGATTCGCTCTTCCCAGCCTGGTGCAGGTCTACAGTTTTCTTCCTGGTGTCTTTCGACAGCTCTTTGGTCTTGGCCATGGTTGAGTTTGGAGTCTGACTGTTAGAGGCTGTGGACAGGTGTCTTTTATACAGATAACGATGTCAAACAGGTGCCATTTATAACAGTAACGAGTGGAGGACAGAAGGGCTTATTAAAGAAGAAGTTATAGGCCTGTGAGAGCCAGAAATCTTGCTTGTTTGTGGGTGACCAAATACTTATTTTCCACCATAATTTACAAATAAATTCTTTAAAAATCCTACAATGTGATTTCCTGGATTTTTTTTCTCATTTTGTCTCCCATAGTTGAAGTGTACCTATGATGAAAATTACAGACCTCTCTCATCTTTCTAAGTAGGAGAACTTGCACAATCAATGGCTCACTAAATACTTTTTTGCCCCACTGTAGGAGCACTCTGTAGCTCTCCAGGTACAGACTGTAGTCCATCTGTTTGTTTGTGGACATGTTTGCTGTTTGCTTTGTGCACCACGAAGACAAAACGAGAACCTACGAGAGAACTCTCTGTGAGGCGATGATGAATTCGGGGCGTCCGTTCTTGTAGATGATTCTGGCGTTAGCCTGGACCCAAACCCAGCCGCTGAGTTTGGTAAGCAGCCTAAATACGGTCAGCCCGCTCTCTCCCGTCTTCATCACTGCAGAGGAGGAGAAAGAGTCACGTTCATCATCAAATATCAGTCAATATTTAATGTCTTCTCACATACAAGGAGTGTGCAAACGTTTGGGAGTCTCTGCCCAATCTGGGTGGAAGTACCACAGTACTGAGAATAAACTTACAGTGCACGCTTACTGTTTATTTACTGTTTATTTATTGTTTATTTACCATTTATTTACTGTTGATTTACCATTTATTTATTTACTGTTTATTTGCTGTTTATTATCATTTATTTATTGTTTATTTACCATTTATTTACTGTTTATTCATTATTTATTTACTGTTTATTTACTGGTCATCAGACCAGCTGTAGTGAGAACTTACTGCGAATGTGGTTCTCGGCACAGTACAGCATGTCGGCCGCATGAATGAACTGGTACCCTGAGCCACGGTAGCACAGCTCCTCCTCTGTGTAGCCCAGCACGATCTTCCCTCTGCATGAAGAGAAACGGAGAGAACAAACACTGAGCCACCAGTTCATGAGCTACACTAACCTTGTGCTGTGATCTAAACACGTCACGCCAGGCAGCGAAACTGTGGAAGCAGATGAAAGTACCGAGAACCCCCAGTGCATCACCCTGGTGACTGAGACCGTGACACAGTCCAACCGTGGCACTCGTACTCACATGGCATCGCACCCAATTGGTGTGAAGTCCAGCTTGTGCTTGGTCTTGAAGAAGTAGTTCTTGGCACGGATCTCCAGAATGGAAGGTGGCTGGAGCGGACAGGCCAGAGCGAACAGGGCCAGCTGAGGTGGAAGGGGTTTTCCGTCCGCCGTCCTTTCGTTCTGTCCGTGCAGAAACTTCAAACGACCCTGAAAGTTCATGGCCTGCAGATAATGCCAGTAAACAGAACGAATAAAGTTACACTGGCATGAAGCACACCACCGTTTCTCGGGTGAAATTCTCTACCAGTTTAATGTGTCACACCTCTCGCTTCCCATCTGAAAAACTGAAGCTGAATCCAAGATGGCAGCATTCAAGATGGCCGCCATGTTGGTGACATGGCCTAACAGGCTTCCCCTTTCCCCCAAACTTTTTATTACACTCTATACAGAGTGTATATATATTTGCTAGTCTATTTTTTATTCTTTATTTTGCTTAGTAGTCAGTATTTATGTTTTTACTGTTTGTAGTGTTTGTTGATATCGTAATATCATGTATATATCATCACTGACCAAAGAAAAACAAGTATCTCCAAAATGGTAACTTTACAGGAGAGGGCACAAACCTCATTTAGTTTCAGTGTAAGTCAATGGAACCAGACGTTTTTCAGAGTGATTTTCAGCCATTTGTGTCGGTCCATTCATCATGACATTTTCACACAATGTAAACGGCGGCTGTCGTGATCAACTGATGCATAAAAGTAAAAATGGACAAAAATGGAGATACATGTTTTTCATTGGACAGCCACGATATGCATGTAACGTCACCACTGGCAAGTTACGCCCAATGAGAGGCTGAGTGACAGCGTTAGCATTCAGTGTGAACTAATAGGATCAACAAGGAGGTATGTATCACTGCAAATAACCAGGCTCTGAAACGTACATTTGCATTTATATACACAGCTTTGGAAAAATGTAAGAGACCACCTCCAAGTTTCTCTAGTTGTACAGTTTTTGGGTTTGTGTTTGACCAAAATGAGCAGTTCTGTTTTATTCTATACACTACTGGAAACACGTCTCCCAAATTCCAGATCAAATATTGTATTTTAGATCTGTTTATTTAGAAAATCACTAATGACGCCTCCAGAAGCCTGTTTTTAGAACCATGCTCGCTGTGCATTTCACCCCAGCCACCGCTCGCCAGTCTTTCTGTAGGTCACTTGAGGTCATCTTACGGTGGTTAAGTGACATTGGAATGAGGTGGCGCTCATCACGGTCAGTAGAGAGTGGTTTTGGCCTTCTGCCAGCCTGTAGCTGTGTTGTCCTGTGTGTTTGCTGCTTGACCTTGTTCTTATGGACCAGACGCTCACTGTATCTGCCAGTAAAGCTAGAACCCAACCTTCTGTTCCTCACTAAGAACCTGCTGTACATGTGGAGATGCTGATTTAAGAAGAAACTGGAGTGGTCTCTTATTTACTTCCAGAGCTGTATATGCACCCAGTGTGTGAAATACCCTGTTTTTTGGGCGGTTCCATCTTAACCCATAAGAGCCCAGACCCCCATTTCCCTTAAACAATGACAAGGGATCAGTTATAAGTGTGTAAAAGGTCAGTCTTATTATGACACAGAGGACACATGGTGTCTTTTGTAATAATCGTAAGGTCAAACTTCTGTAACATATGTCCCAACAACCATTTCGTAACTTGTATTTCATCATGTTGGTCTAGAAATCGTGCCAGAATGGGTTCTACGTAATGAGTAATAATTCACTCTATCCTCCAACTTCTATTGGCAAAACTGGGTGAGGTTTCAGATTTACAAATGTTACGGCACAGTGAAGCTATTCAGAGGCCATATTTAACTCAATTCAGTTCAACTTTATTGTCACTATACAGGGTTGCACAGTATAGCGAAACACTGTCAGGCTGCTTTTCCAGTGCAAATAAATATGAAGTAACAGTGCAAAGACAAATAGTCACAGACACATCACAGTATGTGTATAAACAGTCAGACACATGCAAAATGTTCAAGAGCATGAACCGTACCTCAGTATGTTACTAGAACTGAGGTGCAAATAGCAGTTAGCATATGCAGTGGAGCCAAATACAGCTTAGTGTACATGTAGGAAAGCACAGTGTGTTGAGGTAGCCAGGTGTACAGTTAAGTATGTGGTTGTAAACAGGAGATGTAAACATAGTGTCCAGTGCAGGTAGTGAGAATAGCACCTGAACACCGAGCTGAAACAGCTTACAGTACAGATGTACAGTACATGCTTTGGGGCAGTCGTGGGCTGGAGGTTAGGGAACCAGCCTTGTGACCGGAGGGTCGCCGGGTTGATCTGAAGTAAGCAATGCACCTAACCCCAAACTGTTCCCCGGGTGCCATGGCTAGGGCTCCCCACCGCTCTGAGCAAGTGTGCTCACTGCCCCCTAGTGTGTGTGTTCACTAGTTGAGTGTGTGTACGTTGTATGTGGGAGTTTCACTTCATGGATGGGTTGAATGCGGAAGACAAATGGCTCTAAACACTCTATTCAGAGACTCACCTACAGCTCAGATGTTCAAGTATAGAGATCTTATCAAAGTGCAAGTGCGTACAGTCATATATTTACAGTTTGTCACAGCGCCACCCTGAGGAAGACCAGTGCCACAGCTGTGGTTTGTTTAGAACAGCAAAGACAGAAGCTCACCAAATGTGGCTGAAGCAGGTAAACAATGGCAGTGTTGTGTCATAATAGGTTTATTTTCTGCTGACTGGTTCGGTCCGTTCTCCTGAACAGTTCCAGATGCCCTGAAACTTATTTGCATGTATTTCCATCTGTTTAAATGTTTGATCAGTGGTGTTTTTCAGTACTGTTTTTCCTCTCCGTTTCTCTCTTTCCTCAAACTTACCAGAAAGCCAGACGAGTTATCCAGCAGACATCTTAACCTGCATATGAAACTGCGCTCCAGGAAAGCAGAGTTCTCTGGTGGTAACTGCTCAGGGTTGTAATATGTCAGGGGCAACTGTGAATCTTGGGTACCTGTAGAACACAAAGCACCATGGAATGCATAATTTGGAGAAATGGTTATAAGTAAGAATGTATACGGAGGTACACCACCTCAGTGTCCATGTTATCCGCTCCACTGACCATATAGGACACTCTGTAGTTGTACAGTTCCAGACTGTAGTCCATCTGTTTCTCTGTATACTGTATTACCCTGTTCTTCAATGGTCAGGACCCCCACAGGACCACCACAGAGCAGG
>JAVGWN010001614.1:0-12153 GCA_034552555.1 Semaprochilodus insignis | reverse complement strand
CTCTCTCTCTCTCTCTCTCTCTCTCTCTCTCTCTCTCTCTCAGTGGTCGTTTGCCTGCAGAGTATATGCGTGGGAAGCCATTATGTATGGAGCTGTATCCTCAGCTCTTTTCGTCCTGTCGAGTTCCTGGACCCAAGCATGACCACGTGGTCCACTACGGCCGGCCCCGCCGTGGACCCACCCACATCACCGTTGTCCGAAACTACCAGGTGACTGAAGGGCATTGATAGGGAGTGTGTCCTCCTTTGCTGCCGTAACAGTCTCTACTCTTCTGGAAAGGCTGTATGGTGAACATTGCTGTGAGGATTTGATTGAGAGTTAGTGAGGTCAGGTACCGAAGTTGAACTCTTGGTTCCCAAAGGTATTGGATGGAGCTCCGTCACTCCGGAGAACCCCGTGCTGTGTGTGGGGGGGGGGTTATATTTCTTTAGGCCATACTTGGCATTGAGCCTGGTGATTTGGGCATGGACTCCTGCAGCTGCTCCAGAGCTTCCCATTCAACCCGTCAGTGATGTTGACTGACTGATTGATGGATGGATCTTGAAGTCACTTAAAGTCACATCCAGGTGTAGTCTAAGGTCGATCTCAGGACGCGGGCTCCTTCACATTCATGACAGATTTGAGGCCCAATATGAGCAGTCAAGTTGGAAAGATCAGAGATATAAAACTGGAATATCGAGTATTGAGGCTTGTAAACGGGAACGTTATCTCAGAAGGTGTCTGGATACTTTTGAACCTCAAAAGCTCACCCTTATCCCACCATACCCGTCACCAAAGCTTCTTGTGTTACACCCTACAGGCTAAATCAAAGACGCTGATGGGTCTTAAAAATGAGATGGCTACGCCCAGCGACACTCAGCATTTTGGCTTTAGTGCCGGAGTGATGACACATCTTGGATTAACCTGGAAAAACATTCTCCAGATTCTCCAGATCAGAGCTACTCACAGTGGTGGTGATATGAACCAGGCGCCTGAAGAGTTTCTAAAACCTCCCTTATTGCATTTGGCCCTAAAAGATATATCTATTAATCTGTTGTTTAGGGGTTTAAGAAAGTATAGGCCATATTGAATACCACAGTACCATGTTTTGTGATACTGTGAGACTAACTTTTGAATCAAGAGTAGTCATTTTTAACCAGTAGTCAGTGGTGCTCTTAACACAGGTAGGTGAAGGTAGTGTTGGGAGTCTTGCCCATGGACCCTTTTCATGTAGGGTACTTGACCAGGTAAGGGCTTGAACCCCAGTCTACAGCACTGGAGGTGGAGGGGTTACCTGCTACAATGGTACACTATACTATACTACACCAGCCATTAGAGTCTTCTACTCCAACGTAAACAAGTAGCATAAGGGCTCACTGCTAACGTTAGCATTAGCAATTCTATGCAAATGGTGGGTATATCACTTTGCTTACAGTATTACAGTACATGTAATCGCCACCCCTGCATCTTGATACACATTGGATCTCCAGGTTCTTGCTAATACACCGCTTTACTGTTAGTGGTGGAGGGGTACGTGCAGGGAGTTGTGAGGCGAAGTAGTCCCCGAAGATTTATCGCTACTTCACCATCAATAACATTCCCTAAACTGTATCAGCTCACGTGTAGGTTCACTGGTGGTGCTATCTTTATTAGTGTTGTAGACGTGAAGACCACTGGTTCCCACCACCACCACTGTAAAGAACATCTGGGTGTGTTTCTCTTTACATACCAACAGTTATCCAGAACCTGATGGAATTCCTTGTTATTCTGCTAGAACCTTATGTGCCGCATTGACTAAGAACTTTGTTTCCTGCTTTCCGTGTGCAGTTTTTCCAGCTGGACGTGTACAACAGTGACGGCACTCCGCTCACTCAGGGTCAGATTCACGCTCAGCTGTGCCGCATTCGCTCCCAGTCATGGAAGACCGATAAAGAGCCCATGGGCATCCTGACCAGCGAGCACCGGCACACCTGGGGCCAGGCCTACAACCGCCTGCTGCACGGTAAACACCAAAGCTGACCCACACAAACCCGACAGCGCTGCCTCCACCTCTGCTGAACGTCTAACACTGAACCCTAAAAAGAGCCCTCTAAAGGTGGTATTAACATGCTGTTCAGCCATGCCTCCGTGATCCGGTATGAATCTGCCATGTCCAATCTGTCTGCTCCGTAATAATCCCAGAGTGAATTATTACTCCCATAATTATCAGAACTCGGAGCTCATCAGTAATAACAGTTCTGCTCGAATCCTGTTGAGTTCGCTACCTGTTCTCCAGGGCCTTGTTCCAATTTTCTCATTCCACCTTAAATTGTGCAGTAGTTATCGTAAAGCCTCAGTGCCGCCTAATGTAACTGCAGCACCATTTAAGGTGGAACGAGAAAATTCAAACAAGAAACTGGCCAATGAGAAACTGGCCTGTGGACCCACCCACATCACTGTTCTCTGAAACTACCAGGCGACTCCAGCACTCCGGCATTTCTTACGAAATGAAAGGGATTAACAGGGAGTCTGTCCTCCTTTGTTGTGATAACAGTCTCCTCTGGGAAGGCAAATGATGAACATTGCTGTGAGGATTTGATTGAGAATTAGTGAGGTCAGGTACTGATGTTGAGCTCTTGGTCCCCAAAGGTATTGGATGGCGCTCCATTACTCCAGAGAACTCAATTTCACCGCTCCACAGCCCCGTCTTCAGCTAAAACAGCTAAACCGGAGCCTGATTTGACCCTTTGTCCTCAAGCTCATGACCCTCCGCATGTTTGGTGTTGACCAAATTACCAGGGGAAGGAAAATGAAATGTGGAATGAGCCCACTACTTCACTAGCCTAACGCTAGTCTGTGTGCCAGAAAGCTGCCCAGTGTGTTGTTATTGTTGGGAAGTGCAGCTCCTGCTGGTTTGATCTGGGCTATTTGGGGTATTTGTGGGGTAATTCCGGGGATCCTTTTTCCTGTATGCACTGGCCAGTCAAATTCCGACCAGGCCTCCTTTGGTAAAGCTAATCCTGCCCTGATAGGGGTTTAGTTGATGAGTTCAGTCCAGTGTATATGGACAGGGAGCCTCACTGGACTGAACAGGCCTGTGACCCTCCACATGTGACACCCTCCTCCTAACGTGACGCTCCGCTCTCTCTCCTCTTTAGACAGGATTAATAAGGAGTCGGTGAGGCTGATTGAGAAGGGAATCTTCACGCTGTGCCTCGACTCCCCCGTTATGAGGATCTCTGATGAGAAGTACGTCTGCTGCTGTTCTATCTATCTATCTATCTATCTATTGATATATATACACACACACACACACACACAACTGGCTGCAGGAGGACTGCTATGCTAGCACTTTGAGGAGGTGATATTTGATGAATGTTTAATCTGTGGCAGGTACGCAAGCCGAATGGCAGCTCAGATCCTGCACGGAGGAGGAACGTATTCCAACAGTGGGAACCGCTGGTTTGATAAGACGTTACAGGTGGGCGGAGCAACAGTCAGTCTTTCAAACTGTTTAGAACTGAGTGTGATGGTGTAGAGATGGTCAGTACTCAAAGAACCAGCTGTGTGTTTCATTGCCAAGGACTATATCATAATCATTCCCAGTTGTTTGGACACTGAAGTCTGGGAATGTTTGTTCCCGCTCCTGTTTCCAGAGATATGAGGTTTCAGCAACATGTACATCATGTACAAAGTAGAGATTCCCAATACTCCTCCAGTGGTAGTTCCTCCCTTTAGACCTCCACTGGAGTAACAGTACTAAAGTATTTCCCTTCAAATGTACTTAAGTATGGAGAGTAACAGGAGCATGATTTATTATGGCTCTAATGTCCTATTATCATTTCTGGAATCTTAATCAGCTCAGTTTAGGGGGAGAGACTCTACTGACCACAGTACCCTGATTGGTGGACTCGCGTCACGCTTCTCTCGTTTGGACATGTTAACGCGTTACTCACATAAGCTGAAGGGAAGGACAGATTTGCCCCTCGCGCTGTGTCTCTGAGCGTCAGACTCTGCTGGAGTAAATATCGACTTTGTTCAGGCTGTCGGTAGCAGCACAGTTGTGTCTGGCTTTGCTGAAACAGCAGGCCGTGAGACCCTGAGGCTCAGTGATACAGCTGGCTGATCGACAGCTATGCTAGCTAAAGGCTAATTCACAGCTAGAGGCCAGACAATCTGGACTAACATTAGCTCAGACTGAGAAACACACAGCAGCAGACGAGTGATTACTGAAATAAGAGCTCTCTATTGTAGTCAACGGTATCTCTCTCTCTCTCTCTCTCTCTCTCTCTCTCTCTCTCTCTCTCTCTCTCTCTCTGTGTCTCTCTCTCTAGTTTGTAGTAGGTGAGGATGGTTCGTGGGGTCTTCTGTATGAGCCGGCCACGGCTGAAGGTCCTCCAGTATCAACACTGCTGGACCATGTTCTGCAGTACTGGTAAACACACACACACACACACATACACACACACACACACACACACACACACATACACATACACATACACCACTCCCTCTAGTTTGTACTATATACTATACTTGTGAGGACTTTTCTCCTGTAGTGCTCTAGTCCTACACCTGCTCTTAAACCTAAACCTGCCCTGACCCTCATTAACCAGAAGACAGTCTTGGGATTTCCTAGATTTCCATGTTTTCCTACCTTAGTGAGGACTGAAGGGCTGGTTCCGGACAGGTTTGGTGCTAGTGCTGCAGGGTGTGAGTGAGTGAGAATCCTCTCTGACTTTAATCCAAGATTAGACTTAATCTGAGAAACAGACCAGCCTGTTTTTAGCAAACGTTCAGAATCTCTCTCTCTCTCACACACACTCACTCTCACACTCTCTCTCACTCTTTCTTTTTCTCTCCTATTCATTCTCCCTCTCCCCTCCCAGTAAGAAGACAGATACAGTGAGAACGCCTCTCGTCCCTCTGCCGATGCCGAAGAAGCTCTACTTCTACATCGACCCGGCGATCAAATGGGACATTGAGATGGCCAAACAGAACCTGGACATGTGAGTTGACATCACTGTGGCTAAGCCAATCACAGTCAGGACGTGTTAGCTGACGATTATAAATGTGCTCAGCCATAGTTACATAAAAACACAGCCAGTAGAAAACACGGAACAGGAACTTTCATGTACAGTGAAACGTCTAAGATGTAAACGGGGTTTGTATAGAAGTGATGAGTATCTGTGAGATCATTGTCACACGGAGGTGGTTTTGTAAGAGTCGCCCACATGGCGGCCTTGGGCTCATGTCCACCTGTTCCAGAGAGTTCCGGTCTATGGTTCCCTGTAGAGAAACCCATGTGCCGGTGTCAGCAGTATGTACACCTTAAAGGGGAATTCCACCAAATAGTTCTTCATTTCCGCATAATTCGAAGGTTAAGATGTAAACAAAGCTGTTCAGGCTGGTTTGGTGTGAAACAGAGTGAGAACTGTTCACAGTGATGGTAAATGGAACCAGACGTCCACCTCTAAAAGCTCCCTCACAGAAAGCTACTACATGGAACGGTAATGAACACGCTGCCTGATGTCCGAGATGTGGACTTTCCTCAAATCCAGTCATGGTGGAGGCACACGTGAGGCAAAATAGACCCCAAAGAAACCATATTTCACCATCATCATTATTCCACATGTACACTCAGGAGACACGTGTAGCTTCACTGGCGGTCTAGATAGTGATAGAAATGTCTGTATGTGTGTTGTAGATGTGGAGACCCCTGATTCCCACCACCACCACTGTAAAGGACATCTGAACCATCACTCTGAATCACTCTGTTTACATCTCAAACGCTCTATAATACAGGAAGTTAAAGGTGGTGGGCTTTCCCGGGGGCTGGGACGTAGTCGATTCCGCTAGGTGACTTGTGGTGCTCTGGTCTGAATCACTCCCTCAGACTCCCACACCGCATGGCTGTAGAACCTCAGTCAGCTCTGTAGAGCCTTTTTGGTTACATTGGCTAAATGCTAACGTCGCCGCTGCTATCGCTGGAAGGATCCGGTTCTCCCACATTCGCAGTCTTTGTTTATTATCTAAGGAATGTCGGATATGATGAAAAGACTGGATGGAATTCCGAAGCTCTTGTTTTCTAAGGGATAAAGAAAGGAATGCTGAATTAGGACTTTTTTTATCGGTATGTAAACGTGTAGTAAGTGGACCTGCACTACTGCTCAAAAGTTTGGGCTCACTGATATCATTCATGTAAACCAGTTTCATGGAAGATGCGTGTATGAAATGGTTCTACAGGTAAACGAACACGCTACGAGTTTAAACGTATGAGGCTGTAAACTGAAGAGGCTTTGGATGATAATTGGAGCTGGAAATGATTTCACAATGAATCTGTTACAGCACTGGGAATGAACAATGCCTCCTCCCTGAAAATCCATAACCAAATCTCTGTAATTAGACCGATATTAGCTTATTATCAGCTTATTATTTAATAACACTTCCACATTTTTACCATGTCCTAACTTTCTGTTCTTCCCAAAATGCACTCAACTGTGAAAAAGGTGTTGGTGTCCAGTTTGTAGTATTTCAGTCTACACTGATGATGGTAATGATGGTAACACTTTCCATAAATTCGGTTTTCGTAATGCATTGTAAGTGCATTCATAAAGATCTATTAGACACATAAATGTTCATAATTACACACTTATAAACTGGTATAACATTGCATTATAAGGCTTCATAGCACAAGGAGATGTAATATGTTGAACTGTATCGGTATAGATTTCTCCTGATCTTGACATTATTGTTGAGATCCGTATCATAAAGCTTCATACGTTCATTCACAGAATTCATCCATTCATAGAGCCGACCAATGACATCACTTACATTTACTTAGCTTGTGTAAAGAAGGCCTTATGAGTGTTCATTAGATGTCATGTGCACTTACAAGATTGTTTTTTCATGTTGAAGATACTGAGGAACATTAGATCCTTATGAAGCTTTATGCAAATGAACACTACATTAGCTTCCTGATGATATTAATAATAAAAATATATACGTTATAAAGCATTATGTCACCTTATGTGCTATGAAGCCTTATACTGTTGGGTTATACCAGTTTATGTGTGTGATTATGAACGTTTATGCACAGTTTCAAAGGCTGATGTCTCGTATTATAAAGCAATATAGAGACTTTATAGATCTTTATGACTGCACTTATAATGCAGTATAGATACATGATTCATAGAAAGTGTTACCGAAATGATTACTATGACCCCGAGTGACCCCAGACCTTTGAGCGCTGGTGTATGCAACAAAGGGGCTGAAAAGCCTTAAATTCGATTCAATTCACAAATCAGTAGGTGGTCCGAACCCTAGAATTCCCCTTCTTAAGCAGTTTTCATCCATAAGACCTTATATTTCAGTATCTTTCCGTATATTTCAGCAAGTCCATATTGCATCTGTAATTTTTCACCACACTGTATCGGTACAGTAGGTTTCCAGACCTTCAAGACAAGTTTAAGCCAGTTTGTAGCTCCATAATTCCGTGGATTCCTGGATGTAATGTCTTGTAGCTAGATAAATTGGTGGGTTAAAATGTTTAACATGAGTAAATTATCATTGTAAGAAACCAAGACAGCCAGATTTCACTTAGTTTACATCTGAAAACCATGTAGAACACCATGTAGATGGCAAGTGGCAATCATAGGGGCCCAAGAGCTTTGCATTAATGTGGGGCCAATATCACACAAATGGTGGGTAAAATAATGATATTAAAACTCTTGACCAAATGATGCTCTGTCCTCAGCCTCATCAACGACCTGGACATCAACTGCTTTAACTTCCAGCGCTTTGGGAAGGAGTTCCCCAAAGGATTCCGCCTCAGCCCCAACTCCTTCATCCAGGTGGCCATCCAGCTGGCCTACTACAGGTCAGCTAACTCCCTTCACTCCACCAGCCTGGTAGACGTCTGGGTAGATCCAGGGACTTTGTTCATCCCAACATGTAGAGGTGGTGTTTGTCATGTGACCCACCAAATATTCACCATTAACATGCTAAAGAAGTGCTATTATTCCTTCTTACTTTCACTCAACATGCTGAACTTTCAATCAATACACACAACAGTGTTTATAGGGGGGTGCGGGAGGAACGAGGGATGAATAACCGACACATAGAGGAATGCGGGTCAGTATGTCTGTGGATTAGAGTTTGGGGATCTGCCCTAAAGGAGAGTACATGCAGTTTGGGGTCTGTAGGTTAAAGGAAGCAATAGAGGGTTTAGATATGGCCAAAAATGAATGGGAGTCTATGGGAGGAACGGGGGATGAATAAATGACACATAGAGGAGTGCGGGTCAGTAAGGCTGTGGATTAGAGTTTGGGGATCTGCCCTGAGTAAGTACATGCAGCTTGGGGTCTGTAGGTTAAAGGAAGCAATAGAGGGTTTAGATATGGCCAAAAATGAATGGGACTCTATGGGAGGAAAGAGAGATGGTTGGGGCGTTTACAAACGGACGAGTGCAGGTCAGCATGGAATTTGTGCTCAGGGGTCTGCATGTGAAACAGTGTCTGTTGGTCGAGCAGAGGTACAGTAGATGGGCGTGTACTTTTCCAACTCATTCATTCTTAATGGGAGAAATTTCGTTATATGACGAGATTTATTCGGAAACTGGACATCCACTCAAGAAGCTGTGTACAAGCACGCCATTCCCGATCAGTCCCAACATTCCGGAGTCGAACTGTGTTGATATCTTGAAAACTGCAGGACCAGTTAGTGGGCAAGAATTGTGTACAAAGAAGACGCCATATAAACTCTAGTCACTAATTACACCTTTGTTATATGGCCAGAAGTATGTGGACACCCGAACATCGCACCTGCGTAAGTTTATATACTGTGCCCCCCACAGTTATCGGCACCCCTGCGAAAGATGAGTAAAAGGATGAGTAAAAGGAATAGGAATAATAATAGTAGTGTGTCATTGACATACATGCAAACTCTGCTGTTCGGAATGCTGAGTGTGCCGTTATCATGCAGGGCTGGCATAAGGGAGTGGGAGATTAGGATGATTCCAGGAAGCCCAAAGAGACACAGAGGCCCATAAAGATAAAGAAGTTTTTTAGGCTTACTGTAACTTACTATAGACTGTGTGTCTAGACCTTCGAGACTGGTATTAAGCCAGTTTGTAGCTCCAAAATTCCAAGAATTCCTTAATTCCGTGATTCATAGCTAAATAGATGGGTGTGTTGGACAGAAAGGGTTTCCATGTGAGTGCACTAAGAAACCGAGACACCCAGCTTTCATTTAGTTTACCCCTGAAAACCACGTAGACACACACTGACTCCTGGGAAATTACTGCTGTGGGAGCTCAGTGGCAATCATAGGGGCCCAAGAACAGACACTGCATGAGGTCTACTGCAGGGTATCTCAACCGTGATCCTGGAGGCCCAGTGTCCTAAACATTGTAGTGCTTTTCCTGAATCCGCTACTCGATAATGGGCCGTTAATTAGCTGGTTTGTTGGATCAGGTGTGTTGGGAGCAGGGAAGACACTAAAGAGTAGAGGGCAGTGGGCTTCCATGACCAGGGATGAGAAACACTGGCCTCTAAAAGACGGGCTTTTCAGTATGCCCTGTATTGGTAAGACCTGAGGAACCGGAGGATAGATAAGAACATGTCTACCAAATGTCATATGCACTGACGTTTCAGTGTTGGTCTAGTGAGCAACAGATGTTTAACTGATACCGTACAGCATTTGGACACGCCTTGTGTTTGCTCAGTTGTAGAACCCGACTATTAGAACAGCAAGTTAATGACTGCTAATGAGGTTCATGTTTGTGTTGCCAGAGTGCACAGCGAGGTGTGTGCTGCGTGCGACATCGCCTCGCTCCGGATGTTCCGGGGAGGACGCACCGACTACATCCGCTCCCCCACCAGTCAGATGCTGAGCTTCATCCAGGCCTTTGACAACCCCGCCGTCTCTGTGAGTAACAGCGGAGGTCGAGAATGGGGGGGCCGTGGGGTGGGCAGCTAGTCAGTGTCAACTACAAACCTATCTACTTTAGCTGCTGAGTCTCCCACATGGCTGTTAGGACAGTATGATGCGCTCAGCCTTTCAAAGATTCCAGAATAATCTGGAATAAAAGAGCAAATCTGGATATAATCTGGAAAACAAACATGCTCTTATGAGAGAATGCCTTAGAGCACAGGTGCTCAGATCCTGTCCTGGAGGGGTTTAAATCCAGCCCACCTGGCTCTGAGGTTCAGATGCCCCTTAAGGTCTTCATTACCTGGTCAGGTGCATTGGAGTACAGTTGGAGCTTAACTCTGTGGGCTGGTAGAGCTCCAGGACCAGGACTGGGCACTCGAACCAGCTTTAGAATATGTGTTATCATGTAGACCGTCTACTAATCACTGCAGATTTAATGAGAACTAATTGAGTTTAGTTAAGTGACTGTGGCAGCCTTAAAAAGATGTGACTAAATGAGGACAAGGCAGTTAAAACAAGGCCAAGACTAAAAACCCAGTGTATTAATCTTCAGAAATGGCTTAATGCTAACTGTATGGGAACTACCTGGAACAGCCACTCAAAGACCAGCGAAGGCGTCCACCAAATCTGGACCAACTGACTAATTTCTTTAATGTCAGAGTGTCTGAACACTGATGTGGCCTACATCCAGAAACTTGTCCGGTACATGCCCAACCCAGTCACAGCTGTGATTGGTGCTGGTGGAGGTATTACAGGCTGTTAGGGACGTTTCAGTCACAGGGGACTCAGTTTGTGTCCGGTGAGCTTATTTCGAATGCTTAAAGAAGACGGAGTACGGGAATTTTGGGGGTGGGATTTAGAGGGGTGTTAAAAACATGTGACTAAATGAGGACAAGGCAGTTAAAACAAGGCGAAGACTAAAAACTCAATATATTAATCTTCAGAAATGGCTAAATGCTAACTGTGTGTGTGTCTGTGTCCGTGTGTGTGTCCGTGTGTGTGTCTGTGTGTGTGTGTGTCTGTGTGTGTGTGTGTCTGTGTGTGTGTGTGTCTGTGTGTGTCCGTGTGTGTGTCCGTGTGTGTGTCCGTGTGTGTGTCCGTGTGTGTGTCCGTGTGTGTGTCCGTGTGTGTCCGTGTGTGTGTCCGTGTGTGTGTCCGTGTGTGTGTCCGTGTGTCCATGTGTGTGTCCGTGTGTGTGTCCGTGTGTGTGTCCGTGTGTGTGTCCGTGTGTGTGTCCGTGTGTGTGTCCGTGTGTGTCCATGTGTGTGTCCATGTGTGTGTCCATGTGTGTGTCTGTGTGTGTATGTGTGTGTGTGTGTCCGTGTGTGTGTCCGTGTGTGTGTCCGTGTGTGTGTCTGTGTGTGTCTGTGTGTCTGTGTGTCTGTGTGTGTGTGTGTGTGTGTGTGTGTGTGTGTGTGTGCATGTGTGTGCTAATTTCAGAGAGAAGCTAAGATTGAGCTGCTCAGGGAGGCTGTGGAAGCGTACAGTCAGCTCACAGATGAGGTAACCGTGTCCCTATCTTCTGATTGAACTTTGTGTGAGCTGACATGTAGTTCATGTACACTTGTATTAAATACACTTGGGATCTGTAATAAATGAACCGGTCGGATTATTATTCCTGCAGCTGGCTTCTGTTGGCCCACAGAGACGTTGTCCGGACAGTTAGCCTGACCCCACATATTTTTATACCATGGTATCACGACGGCTGCCCGTCTCTAAAATGCTTCTACTTTACGATCACTGTAACTTGTTGTGAGGTGATTTGACTCGAAGGAAGGCTGAACGATTTGGGAATGAATCTCTAATGGTGATTTTCTGATCAGTATTCCGACTGGGATTTAAATTGGATTTACTTTCTGGGAACTGAAGTCCAGGCCTGTTATTTGGTAGGGTTGTTTGGCTGCCTCTGATTGGTCTAACTCATCTACAGGCAGTTTACAAGCTCTGATATTATATTAACGTTCCCCATATAAAACATGGTTTTGATAAAATAGCCTGTAATTAAAATTACAGCTCCCATGATTTGAATATTGCGTTTTTTTAAATTGTGATTTCAATATAAAATCGGTTCATCCTTCAGCCCCACTTTGAGGTAGTCATAGAGCAAGAGCATTTCTATTGGTCCAGTCATCGTGAAATGTCGACACAATATAAAGGACAGTTGATGAGCTCAAATCATGCCGAAACCTGAAAATCAGAAAAAAATTGGGGATATTTATGTTATTATTATTATTATTATTATTATTTATTTTATATATATAT
>JAVGWN010001612.1:0-12156 GCA_034552555.1 Semaprochilodus insignis | reverse complement strand
AAATAAAAACAACGAAACAAATCAAAATGTGTTCCTCTCTCTCATCACGGTCACCCGTCAGTCCTCAGCTAGAGACACCGAAACAGCAACACCTAAACACCAGTTTTTATATATATGTATATATATATTTATATAAATAAAAAAACATAATAAAAATAAATAACGACAAGTTTGTTTCACATTCTGCCTTCAGGCGAGCGAATCTAAATCGGCATCGGTGTCGGAGCTCCATCTCGGAGTCGGCGCTCCGTCTCGGAGTCGACGCTCTATCTTGGAGTTGGTGCGCCGTCTCGGAGTCGGCGCTCCGAAACCAGCTGTATTCCGAGACTCCGTCGCCCGAGAAAACAAGGAAAAAAACACGGGAGTCAAATCCGGGTGATTCAACTTCGAAAGCTCTTCGGATTTTTTGACACAGGCTGGGATTACAGTGTAGAGGGGTCAAACCCTGCTTCGGTAGGTTAAACCTAGTGAGCTGGACGGCGCGGCGGTCATCTCTATCCCTAACCAGAATAAAGTCCAGGTCAGTGAACTGTCCCCCTTAGCCATGGCAGAGATGGGTGTAGTGGAGAGCGAGAAGGGGCTAATTACACTGGAATCCCCCCCGCCCCCCACCCCTTTTTTGTTCCCGTCACAGTCGCTAAATGGCTTTGAAAAACAGCATAATGTGCTTTTTCTGCTCAAGGCGGCTGCAATCATTCGCCTTATTTAATCACAGTCGTGTCCAGCGTTTTCCATATGTTTCTGCTTTAACTGTTCTCCGCCGAGGCGCCGAAGGGGGCGCCGCTGAGGCGAAAAAAGCCCCCACTCGCTCGCTCGCTCGCTCTTTCCTTTAAACGCCTGCTCTCGAAACTCCCAGCTCTGTGCTTACTGTGGGCGGAGTGTTTGGTTGCTCGCTCTAATTACAGAAACGGCCACCGCAACTACTCGCCCTCGCCGTGCACGCACGTGTCTACGTGCCTTGGGGGGTGAGGATAGGTGCTGTATGGTGATGGGAGATGCTACCTATGGAGGTGCTATGATGATTATGTACTATCAGGTCATTGCCGTGACCGGCGTTCCCACAAAAAAGGTCTCTCTTTTAGTCCTGTCCCAAGGCTAGCTGACCCAGCATGGTCAGGAACCATTCCGTTTGAAGGAAATACACTGTGGAGAGCAGGACAGTGGGTCGATGGAAGTAATGAGCGCAATAAAAGAATGTGAAAATGAAAAGAAACTTTTTTTTTGTGACCTTAAGTCTTTCCTGACCGGAAAACACATGCACCATTGACATGCTTGCGAGGCCAGACGGGATTATCAATCCAATTGGTCGACTATGATTGTTAAGCACAACCGCTTTAAGGCATTGAAAAGGTGCTCTTTACACCTGCACAGGTTTCAGAACAGAGAGAATGGCCAGATTGACCACGTAAGGAGAAGGCTAACAAAATTCCGTGACACTTCATTCCGGTAGACCCCTGTAGATGATCGCCTTTACTTTTCCCCCCATACAATTAGCCAACAACAGCTAACCGTTTGAGCACCTGCAGCCAACCACTAAAATGAAGTGTGACACAAACACGTCTGGATATCGGAATTAGCCATGGTCGTGACTTCTTCGTGAAGACGCCTCCGGCTCCGTGAGAGGGGCCTCGACNAAGTGTGACCCAAACACGTCTGGATATCGGAATTAGCCATGGTCGTGACTTCTTCGTGAAGACGCCTCCGGCTCCGTGAGAGGGGCCTCGACTCTGCAGACCGTCCAGCGATTTCTTCAGAAGCTCGTAGCGCTCCCTAACGCGACGGGAAGTCCCGCCACAGATCTCGGCGAAAGTCTTTTTTTTCCAAAAGAAATGCCTTTCCAGCTCAGCCCCGTTCTAAAGGAACAGCAGGCTAGCAGCTCAGCGAGAGAGGCTTAGCCTGCCGCACGGAGTTAAGCCACTGCGCTGTGTGAGGTCCGCCAAGGAGGAAAGGGTTCACAGTGCCAAACACACACCCAACGGCGGGTCGACAACCGCGCACGCTACCATGCCCACACACGCACATGCGTGCGGTGTGCAGGGTTGGCTATGTGATAGTGTGCTGGTAGCGCCACACAAGCGCCAATGTGTGACAGCAAGTTTGTGACAACACACGACATATACATCAGTTTTCTGGCCGTGTGCACAAGCAAAGGCCTGCTGTCACGTAGCATCAGCTGCTGTAGTCGTTTATAGTGCAACACACATACACATAAGCACGCACACGTACACACCATGCTGTGTCCCAACTGCACACTGAGCACTAATGCAATGAGGTACACAGCGTACCAATCTTCAGGATGGAAGGTCAGTAATGCAAACGACAGTCATATTTTCCACTGTTGTTAGCTGTCACTAAAAAAGCATTGAAAATAAGCGTTTAATGACTAATGTAATTCAATAACTTGTTCTAATAAATGTTGTAATAGGTGCTATAAAACCTTCAGAAGGCAGTAGTGCGTCGTGTTTGTTCATTTGTGCTAGGAGTTGCATGACTTAAGACTTGGAAAAAAGGAATGCTTTGCAACAAGCGAATAGGAATTAATGACTCATTTAGACTAGCCAGACTAGCCAGTGTGCCCTTTCCAACGAGCCCTGGATCGCATTGCTAGCCTTCAGGGAACCGGAGTCATGGACCTTTCCGGAAACCTTGCAAATTCGGCGCACCGTAGGCGGCCTTGCCGAGGTGCTCACCCAGGGCTCTTCACTCACTGAAGATCCAGGGAATTTCAGACCATCGTAACTCAATAAAAATAAGGGTCGCTGACTTCAAACTATATAGGAGTTGTCGGTGTTATGCTCTCTCTTCGACCGTGCACGACACTTTAATTGTCATCTTCAAGAAACCGGAGATAACGGCATTCAGTATCTGATCTATCTGGATCACTGTGGATTGGCGATGACTCCATAGGTCAGTAGAGGGTGACTACCAATCAGCCAACTTAGGCTTGACCCTTGAAAAAAGAGTACCATACAGGTACAAACAGTGTTGTGCAGTTAAGCTCAACGGTACATCGGTGGTCTTAAGGTCCCAGTTGTGTACCTCCAGCTGTACCTTCACTTTCCCAGGGGGAGGGCTCAAATTTGCACTGCTCCATAACTATAAATAGAAAAGGATTGCGAATGTGGTAGATTTATGTTTCCTAACTACCGAAGGTTCCATCCTAGTGATGCGTGGTGCCACCCCAGTGATAGTCTTCCTGAGAGTGCATAACAACGAACAAAAGAGACAACTGCAATTATCTTTACAACATTTAGCCAGCAGCATAACATTTCCTGACAGTGACGGGCTTATTTGCAGGAGCTGCCTTGTTTTCGAAACCTTCCAGCTCCTTTCTTTCTATTTCACTTTGGAGTGAGTGCATTCACGTGCACTTAATGATCTGATCATAATCAGATTTCTGCATGTTATCTGATTATTCAGGTGGTTATGTAAACAGCACAGTCTGATTTCGTAGATTAGAGTAAGGCTTAGAAATCTGACTAAAAAATCTGATAAGTAGAGCTCAGTAATCAAGTATCTCAGGGCATGTACACCCCTTACTCTGATTTCTTTCAGAGCTCCCAGTCAATGGGCATTAGACCCCTTACACTGATTTCTTTCCGAGTTCCCAGTCACGGCGCATGTAGACCCCCCCCTCTGATTTCTTTCCGAGCTCCCAGTCATGGGGCATTAGATCCCTTACTCTGATTTCTTTCAGAGCTCCCAGTCATGGGGCATTCGACCCCTTACTCGGATTTCTTTCCGAGCTCCCAGTCATGTGCATGTGTACAGCTCAGTACTGGAATTAGCAAGGAGCTTTCGACACGGCAACTGAGAGACCACAACCAAGCATTTTTGGAGTAACGCTGGAACTACATGCTTAACCAAATTAAGAATTTAAATATATCTTTTAAATTATGTGTATTAATATGTGCAAATACAGTGACTTGGAATTTGTAGCATGAATTTGTCTTATGCTGTGAGTTTACTGGCCGATTGCAAAGCAGGAATCTGATTACTGCCAGAGAGTTTCCCCATTATCTGATTACCCAAGGGCATGCAAACATGACTAAACAAATTACTGACAAAGTCTAATTTTTTGCAGTTATCAGATTATTAAGTGCAAGTAAACACAGTCAGTGTTGGGCAACGGTGTCTTGGCGTACATCAAAACCCCAGACGAAAAAAAAAATGAGTATACACAACTTGGGCACTTGTGAATCTACGACACAGTTACTCGTCACTGCCGTAAGAAAACCTTGTATCTTGAAAAAGGTACGAGAAGGAAAGAAACCCTGCTATGAGTGACCATGACAGATTTCGCTTCAGTAATTTAAGTTGTCATGACAGACGCCGTAAGTCTTGATGTTATGACAGGTTACGTCACATGCAAATTAGCCGTAATCAGAGATCGTGGCACCAAACATTAAAGCATCTGTCAAGACAATTAACATGATATGTGACATAACTGGCCATAATCTTGACAAACACTCTTTAATTCGATGAAATCTCCATCCATTCATCACGGAATGCACAAAACACGTAAACAAACAAGAAAGCGAAGTTACAAGGCTTTGAAACGAGCGACACAGCATTAGTGCTCAGCACACAATTGGGACACAGCTACGGTTTCTCAACACCACTTGTCTCAGGCCACGCAGCTGCACTTAAAGTCCAGAGACGCGATGACGTTTGAGAGTGTGTGAGTTCGTCGGGAGGCTTTCCCACCCTCCCTCATCCCTCCCTCCCTCCATCTTCTGAAGCTCGGAGAACCTTCTGGCGGTGGTAGCGCCACCACCAACCAACACCGTGTCCTCTTCAGGCTGGTTCATTCATTAAGAAACATGTGTTGGGGTTTTTTTTCATAGTTTTTTTGTTTTTATGTTTTTTTTGTTTGTTTTTGTTTTGTTTTTTGATCTCAGATCGAGCCTGGTAGCAATATTCATATATACACACCATACAAACGTATTTACATCTCTGTACATGTACTAAGATCGCTCCGTCTGGAGGAGGAGATCCAATACACACAAGTGGGCGGAGACTCTAGAAGAAGCTTCCGGCTTATGGCACTACAGCACAGGTCACACTGTTTAAAAGATCCAGTAAACATTCCACAGGCTAACGAAGCTAAAGCCAGTCACGTCGAAGCTGTTTTGTTTTTTTTTTTGTTGTTTTTCTTTTGTTTTTTTTCACCGTGGTTCGTGGGAGTGTGTGAAACCGATGCATTTCGAGGAACCGACGAAAAAAAAAAGGTGGATCAAAGTAATAAATAGATGAATTCATGAGTGCATAAATAAATAGAAATATAAATAAATGTACAAATCTATCACACTTTCTTTTTTTTCCATTCACTAATAGCCTGGAATCGCTATCCGAGTGGCAAAGCGTCCAGTCAACGTGGTTTCGATGCTTCTTCGTGGACGTCTCGTCTCGGTTCCCGCGCTGCCGCGACTGCTCTCAACTGCGTGTGTCAGTCGGCAGGCAGGGCTGTGGTTAAGCTCACAGGTAAATCTCCCTTTTGGAGGTGTGGTTGGAGGTGGGGCTAGTGGGTGGGAACTCAGAGGTGACACTCAGAGGCACCTCCTCAAGTGGGGCGTGCTCACTGGGGACGTGGTCGCTGCTGGAGTAGGCACTGCGGGAAGGGGGTAGGCGGGGCCGGGGCTCGTCTACGCCCAGCCGGGGGGCGTTCCCGTTGGCCAGCCGGCCCAGGCTCCCTCTCTCCTGATAAGGCACGAAGGTGGAGAGCTTGGGAGGGTTGCGGCTCTTTCGCACAGGGGACGGCTGTCCCGGCATCCAGCAGGCGTCTGAGTGGCCCAGCTCGCTGCACTCCTGGCTGCAGTTCCCCGTCATGGCGACATCAGGCAGGGAGCGGATATCTGGGAAGACAACAAAAACAAGGATGGGTCACTAGGTGGCGTTCCAGCCGACTTCATACGGAACAATGTTTTAATGCTTGACGATATAGGCCAGAGCGACTGTAAAATAAAACATGGGTAATTCATTCGGATACCAGAAACATAAAAGGGTTTTTGTCTGTGGGCGGAGTTTTGTTTTAGCTACGCCCGTAGAATTCTAAAGCAGGAAGTGAAACTGCTTCCTAATGGCCACATGGTGAGCAGTTAGATGCCAGTGAAGTCTGAAAAGCATTGTGGAATATTAAGAACTGCTGTCAACACAGACTTCCTGCAGTTTAGATTATTCGCAGCACTGCAGTGACACTGATGTGGTGGTGGTGTGTTAGTGTGTGTTGTGCTGGTGTGAGTGGATCAGACACAGCAGTGCTGCTGCTGGCTACTCACTGTCCACTCTGTTAGACACTCCTACTTTGCTGCTCCACCAATCAGAGACAGTACAGTACAGTCAGAGACGATAGCTCATCTGCTGCTGCACGGTGCAGTGTTGGTCATCCTTTAGTCCTTTATCAGTGGTCACAGGACGCTGCCCACAAGGCGCCGCCCACAGGACGCTGCCGGTTGGACAGTTTTGGTTGGTGGACGATTCTCAGTCCAGCAGTGACACTGAGGTGTCGAGCAGCACTGCTGTGTCTGATCCACTCACACCAGCACAACACACACTAACACACCACCACCACGTCAGTGTAACTGCAGTGCTGGAATGATCCACCACCCACATAATACCTGCTCTGTGGTGGTCCTGTGGGGGTCCTGACCATTGAAGAACAGGGTAATATAGTATACAGAGAAACAGATGGACTACAGTCTGTAACTGTACAACTACAGACAGCTCCTACATGGAGCTGATAAGATGGACAATGGGTTCTTTCGATCCGCTCATCATGAAGCGTACACACGATGCAAAGAGCAACAGGCACAATCATGTAAACAGAAGATGTAAAAATGGAAAATGTGTTTGTCAGATCACATCATCATATTAACAACCTTATTAACACGTCATTAAACCTCCAAACATCTCATTATCATGAATTCCTGCTTACTTGCTTCGGAACAGCACTGCATTCCTGAAAGCATTTTCCTACATTAGTGCTGATACTTGCGGAAATCCTACAGAATCGAGTACACAATGCATCATTCAGGGGCCACATGGAAAACGTTCCAGGCTCCAGGAGAGCCAGAGATACGTAGCGACAAAGTGGCTCAGATTTTCTTCTTGTGCTGTGGCTCTGCAGGGTGAGTCAGTCAGAGGCTGCGGCTCACCTACACCCAGACATGGACAATTAGCGGCCAGCGCACAAAGAGCTTGCAGCGGTTGCTATGCGCGGTGCCGCGGTTGCTATGCAAGGTGCAGCGGTTGCTATGCGCGGTGCTGTTGTCGCTATGTGCCGTGTGGTGGGATATTTTCCCGCCACTCTGAGCTTTATCGCGGTCCACTCAGAGCCTGCGTGGCGTCGCCCGCTCCGATTGTGCTCGGAACGTCTGCTATTGTGCTCAGGCCGGCGGGTTGATGGCTGTTGATGGGTGGCTCGGGTGGTTGCTATGCACTGTGAACAAGTGTCGGGTGCAAAGGTGTAAAGCCCCTGGAGTGTGGCTGTTTACTGTAGAGGTGGCGAATCTTCACAAAGAGGGCCTAAAAAATAAAGGTGCCAAAAAAAAAAAAGAAGCCCATTTAGAGCGAAGCACTTCTCCCTGACTCCCTGAAGAACCTTTCAGTGGAGGGTTCTTTAAAGGAGCAGTTTTGTGAATGGGATGTGTAAACGTGGAGGACCTTTTCAGAAGTACGTGATCCATGCCGTGTACCGTGTGAATGTCTGCCCTGTCGCCCATGTGGCACTGCTGTTTGAAGTTTCTCTCTATTGTCTGTAGATCGTGAGACCAAGTTTTGACTGTGCTAGAAGACCAAGTGAGCCAAACCGGTTATGGCAAAACCAAGCAGTGCCACACATAAAGGAGGGGTGTGTAACCTGTAGCTGTACCTCTCAGAACCCCCTCACCTGACCCACCACTGCCTTGCCCTAGAACCTACGGTGACCTTCGGGTTTCTGTTTTGATGGTGAGGGTTCACCCTCCTTTACCCTCTCTCGTGTTTTATTGGGTTCAACCATAAGTTCAGTCCTCCATTTGAGTTCTCAAACCTCACACAACTCAAGGAACAGTAGTTCTCCAGCACCGCACTTCAACCTGCTTATAGAACTGGTCGACAGGCTCTACCTAACACTCTCCTACCATTAGCATTAGTGTATTAACTCAGAGTTTCAAACGTTTCATTGCGTGTTTAATGTTAATTCAGTTCAGATTCAGCTTAATAATCACAGCTTCCGCCCGACCAGCTGCTTTAGACCACCAAAACAGCCTTTACTCTTTTACTGCTGCTAACATTTCCCAATATGGACATTCACCAGCTTCCCTTCCACCTTAAATAATGTTATGTCTGCAGATCTGGTGCCTGATGCATTATATGACTGATGTACCGTTTAAGGTGGAACGGGGAAATCTGAACAAGAAGCTGACAAGTAAGAAGCTGAATTTCTGCACCAGAAAGTACTTGTTACATCTTTTAAGGTGGAATGGTAAAACCTGAACAAAAAAAACCCTGAAGATAAATGTGAGTGTTGCACTATTTAAGGTGGAACAGGAAAATCTGAATAAGAAGTGGAAAAAATAAGAATCTAAATATCTGCACCAGAATATACACACTGCACTATTTAAGGTGGAACGGGGAAATCTGAATAAGAAGCTGAACATCTACACCAGAAAGCAATTGGTGCACCATTTGCCGATATTAGCCTCATCTCTTAAAAAAGAGATTAAAGCTATCAAAATATCCTACCCGGTGCTCTAGCGCCACTAACACGCTGTCGCGGTCAGTGTGTGGTTTGTCCGATCTGGGCTACTGTAGAAACACTGTGGTTCTACAGGGAGGGTCCTCGCCTTGAAGCTGACCTGCTCCAATATGGATACAAAGGACTCATTCTATGCTAATATATACAAATCGCATATGCAGATCTTAACTGTTAACTAGCTAATAAAATAATCACGTTTATATGTTTTTGTTTACAGGTACCCTTTACTGGACCTCCACAGACCCACATCAGGATCTTGTCCACCAACCAGGTATGGACGGATGTAAGAATGTCAATGTTGCAATATTTAAGGTGGAACTTTGGTGGTTTTGTTGCCCTAGATACCAAGCTTATTCCCATAGAACATTTATTGTAATGTTATTTACAACATATCATCATATCGCCCACTCCTTGCGTATTGTGTTGGGTTTTCCTATGGACTTCCCAATGACTGCATGTTCCCGGTCTCCACCTAAGCCAGCCCTCGCCTTCAGATCGGCTGTGGCCTATTGAGTTTTCATACTCAAACTGACATTTTTGGGGACAAAAACATGGAATTTTGTCTTGCAGAATGCTGCTAAATATCCTCCCAACCTTTTTTTTTTTCATGGGCCCATCATCTTGGAGACATCTGATCTCCACCAAGACCTGAATGCACTCGCACAGATCCTCAGACGCAGACATTAGGATACTATATGTGGCTCTAAATGGGGTCTACCGCTGGTCCTACAGGCAAATTCGATGTTACGGCTTATTGACTGGCACGTCTGAAATTAGTGTGCCCCTGATTGCTATCCATTTTCCATCCCACTGTTTCTAATTAATTAAATAGGGCCAAGAACCAGTGACCTCATTCCAACAACCAGTGCCAGGAGCGAATGGATGTACTGTATCTACTCCACTCTAAAGGGTTTGATGCAAAGCTCCTGTCTCCGGATCTGTATGTGGATGTGTACTGGAAGTGGGCGTGGACCGTACTAGGAAACTGATACCCGGTAATGGTTCTGGAAAGAGAAGCCCGTTTCTGTGTGCATCTCTGTAGAATGATGTTATCTGTCGGCTGCAATTGATGAAGGTCCTGTTCACACCTGAGGTCACTGTGTTTGCGGTCAGACGACAATGTCCTTGTTGGTGGAAACGAATGCTACTGCACATGTGTCTTCTGAGGTTTTATATGGAATATGAAAAATGGTGAAAAAGCTGGAAAAATGTGGTTTTCCCTGGGCACTATTTTGCCTTGGAACACACTACATCTATCCCTCCCCCATGAGTGGACTGCATGTAAGGCCAAAAACTAGACTGGAAAACAATGTCTCAGACGTCAGGCAATGTATTCATAACCATGCCCAAAGAATAGTTGCACAAATAGCTGCACCCAGAAGGAATCAACCAACAGGAATGAAACTTGGTGGGTAGGTTTGACACTGTGAGACATGTAGATGACACCTGGCCGACCAACAGCCATGACTGCAGACATTCAGCGAGCAGTGGTGTCCTGCAATGGTGTCCAACCAGATTGTCATTGAGTGACTCAGAATGACAGCGGGTCATCTTCAGTGACGAGTCCCGCTTTTGTCTTGGTGGAGACGACCAACGAATCCGTGTGTGGAGGCACTGTGGTCAGCGCCAAGATGAACGCTGGTGAAGACCTGGTGTCACTCCACCTCCACCACTACCGCATCATCTGCAGGGCGGACACCATTAGCACACCATTAGGAACCTCTACAGCTCCATTCCGAGACGTCTGGCATGTTGGATTAGCAAACATGGAGGCCCGACGCCATACTGAGAGACACTACTTCTTCCTTCCCAATAGCACTGCAATCCCACACTTACAGGGCATCTGTATTCAATGTACTGTATATGCAAAATATTGTTATCTGTATTCTGATTTGAACCACAAGTGGGCGTGGTCCACACTAGAACCCCTTTTTGTTCGATGCTCTTTGGGTTAAAAACTGATACACAATGAATATTCCATCGACATGAAACAAAGAAACAAACAAACAAACCATGCGCCACCCTTTCCCTGTCCGTATTTGTGTTTGAGCTTGGAAAGCATTATCTCCTCATTCCGAATGGGATATTCATATTGGGTTACACCCCTTACTCCACTCCTCAAACATCCAGAACGCCCTCGTAAACAAACACACAGCCTGAGCACATAAAGCAGCGAGTCGTCCCGAAGCGCACCACGCTCCTCAGCTACACGTGTCCTCGCACGTGGCATGCGGGCGCTTTGAGAATTTTCCAGAGAGGGAAAATTAAAGCGAAAGAGAAGAGCGGAGTCTTAAACACACGGCCGAGCTCCACAGATGGTGGCCCTGAGGCGGGCGAGGTGGTGGCGGTGGAGGGGGAAGGCCCAGGAGACACACCTCCACTGGCCTTGAACATCCATGAAGTTTTAATGGAGTCGTTAAAAAACTGAGGAGCGACAAAAAAAAAGGATATAAATAAATAAACAAGTGTCGACCTTTACGCCAACGCCGTAAACACTCACCCCCGGACCAGGCCGGACCCGGCCGGACCAGGCCAGCATGAAATAGGCGGGTGGACACGGTAGATATATCAAAGGAGGGACCGCGAAGGAGGACAAACAGGAAGATGCTTTACACGTTGGTGATGGGAGTGGAGTCAGAGTCAATCAGCTCTTGCCACACACTCCTGGTTTCCATCCACACACTTGTACAGTACTTTGGTTGATATAAACAGCAAATATCCAATAAAATCATCAAAATTGGAAATGAAAAGTTTGTCGATTGACGTAATATGGGAACAACGTCATCAACAGTGATGGAAACCATATACAACCATATACAACCTAAAACACGTCCCTGTTCCATAGCAATGAAACAGCAGGCAGCAGGTTCCAGACGACTAGCAGCACAAATAAACCTTCTTTTATCTTTCCAATATAATCACCTAACAGTGACCTCACACAGGTACCGGGTACCAGGTATCGCAGCTGATCGTGTTCGTTCGTGTTTTGCCTGTGCAAGTGAGTGAGTGAGTAAATAAGTGAATCAGTGAATGGGTAAATGAGTGAGTGAGTGAGTGATGAAGTGAGTGAGTGTGTGAATGAGTGAGTGAAAGAGTGAATGAGCAAGTGAGTGAGTGAGTAAATGAGTGAATCAGTGAATGGGTAAGTGAGTGAGTGAGTGAGTGAAGAAGTAAGTGAGTGTGTGAATGAGTGCATGAAAGAGTGAATGAGCAAGTGAGTGAGAGAGTGAAGGAGTGATTGAGTGAGTGAATAAGTAAGTGAATGAGTGAGTGAGTGAGTGAGTGCGTTAGGGAGTAAATGAGTGAGGGAGTAAATGAGTGAGTGAATGAGTGAGGGAGTAAATGAGTGAGTGAATAAGTGAGGGAGTAAACGAGTCCGTGAATAAGGTAGGGAGTAAACGAGTGAGTGAATGAGTGAG
>JAVGWN010001611.1:0-12159 GCA_034552555.1 Semaprochilodus insignis | reverse complement strand
GCTGTATTTATAGAGCACTGTCTTAATAATGAGCTGTTTTGCTGGATTGGATTTGTTGGGGCAGGGAACATTTGACAGGGTATGTGGTCCCCAGGACTAGGGTTTAGGTTGGGGCCAATATGCTAGTTTATGAATATGAAAGCCAGGAAAGCTGTTATTGTGTTTTACATTTACATAGCCCATTTTGTTGAAGCAAAGAGCGTTGATTGGCTGTTTTCTCCTCCTTTACTGTAGAACAGGGACCCTCGAGCCTGGAGACAAGCTGCTGGCTATAGATAACATTCGCCTGGAGAACTGCTCGATGGAAGACGCCATGCAGATCCTTCAACAGAGTGAAGACCTGGTCAAGCTGAAGATCCGCAAAGATGAAGACAACTCCGGTGAGGAAGTATGCGCGTGTGTGCATTCACCTCCAAATCTGGGCAACCTTAAAGTAGACCTAGATGCGGTTTTGAGAAATGTTTTGGGGCTGTGTTTACAGAAGGGATTTGGGTGACTATTAGCTTCTAGTGTTTTAGCCACTTCAGCCTTGCATCTACACCTCCATCTACATACTTTATGTTCTTGAGCTTGACACCAAGCACATCTTGGCTGACATTTAAGTGTATGGTCAGTTCTGACAAGTCCATGTGAAGGCTATGAGAAAGACCAAAGATCCTCTTAACTGCTCTCAAGATGAAGGGTCACCAAGTGTCATCATATTTACATAGTTCTGTTGATTTTCATTAAAGAAATATAAACCCACCAAACAAAAAATTGTCACCTGGGACTGAAACATACCTAATGGTGTGTAATACCTAGCACTGGATTGCATTTGGCATGGACTGGACAAGAATTGGTCAGGTCGGCCAGATTTGGTGGATGCCTTCCCTGGCGTTTTACCGGTTGTTCCAGGTGGTTCCCACAGGCTTTCTAGAGGACTCAAATCTGGGGATTCTGTGGGCCAGTCCAGATGTGTGAATGCTTCTGAATGTTCATCATGGCAATCAGTCACATTTGCAGCCCTGTCTTCTTGGAATACTGGGATAGGAATGTTGTGTTCCCTGGTAAGGTGATGAGCAAAAGGCAAAACCTGGTTGTTCCAGCAGCTCAGTGTCGGCACTGTGGTTCAGATTTACTGTCACCTCAACCAAAGAACCCATTTCACCCCAAAACACCCCCAGAACATGACAGAGGGGACTCAGTTTTTGGTCTGGGGAGCTTATATCTATCACGCCTCCTCTATGAATCTGATAACACCTAGAACTCTAGAAGCTAGATATTAGAGATATTGTTGTTCTTGAACATCTCCGAACAAACCAGGCCCATTACTTCGTCCTTGCACGAGGTTGCATCACGGATCGCTGGTGAAGGATTGTCGTCGATCAGCCTAACGCTTGAAATCAAACACCAAAGCCGCACGGCTGGTGTACAGGGGTTTCTAGCTTGTACCTTCATTGACATCCTTCACTGATTATCTGTCGGTTTACAGGGGAAGACATCATTTTTAGAATGCAGCTGTCAGACCTTCTCCCTCACCACTCTCCTGCCTTTATTTTCCCTCATGTTTTGACAGGTGGTTTATGTTGACTATCTGCATATATTTTTTATTTCATTTTATTTTTTTGGGAACGTGAGCTCGCAGCCACGTGTGCATATATCTCTGCTTTCAATCAACCTTACACCCCAGGATATTTAAGAGCATCTGTCAAAGCCAACATGTGCTGGCCATATTGAGGCCTCAGACATGCATGCAGTACTGGACTCTGCCACCAGGGGCTGACATAGACTCACTTAATGAAAGTGAACCAGTCTTTTGCCTCCCGCGCTCCCGAGTGTTGTCCTTATCACTTAGATCATTCAGGTTTAATAATATATAAAAATTCATTTTTAGACATTATTGTTTATAAAGGTTGAGAATACATGGGCTAAACGTTGTTGCTATTACTGGAATGCTAGTCATATCCACTTACTGAGTACCGTACCATCTACAGTTACAGACTGTAGTCCATCTGTATCTCTGTATACTTTGTTACCCTATTCTTCAATGGTCAGGACCCCCACAGGACCACCACAGAGCAGGTATTATTAGGGTGGTGGATCATTCTCAGCACTGCAGTGACACTTTCCACACAGTCTGTAACTGTAGAACTACTTGGTCAGCTCCTATATGGTCAGTGGAGCTGATAAATGGACACAGAGTGTAGATACAAGGAGGTGTACCTAATGAAGTGCTTCTTGAGTGTATACAGTAGGGTACAACAGTCAGAGACCACCCTTCATTTCTTTAACATTTCCATTTATATGTATCCAAATCTGGAGTAAAAAAAGAGAATAAATGATACATAGAAAATTGAGCTCCTAACACCCACCTGGAACACCTGGTAGATCCATCAAAACTGCCCCCCATCAGATAAACAACACTTAAAGGAGAACATCAAGCTGCTTCAGATCTGAGAACATCCACAGATGTTTCTGTTCATCCTTCCACTGTGAGAAGACACCTCAACGCTATGGAGGTCTGAAAGGAGGTGTAGCTGTTCAAGAAGCTCCTCAATGAGAAAAGGAGACAGACGCATCCAACAAAAGAAGCTGCTGGAGTTCTCAGAACAATGGACTGACCACCCCAGAGTCCAGACCTCAATATCAATGAATGTCAGCAGTACAAGCGCCCTTTCCAATGAGGATCTCTTTGCTGGTCTTCAGGAACCCAGAGTTACAGACACTAGTATCTCACAAACGTGGATCTGACTTAGGTACACCCTAGGCAGCCTTGCTGTGATGCTCACCTGCGGCGGAGGGCTGAAGAGCCAGAAGAGACCATGTTTCCAGTGCTGTAACTTGGCGAAAGCAAAAGTAACTGACTTCAAGTTTCCAGGATTCTGATTGGTTAATGCTTCTAACGACTGTTTTCACTGGAAATGAAACGAATAAAGAGGGTTCTCTGACTCAGGGATCTATAGTTAGTGCTGAAACTGCAACTATATGTTACTATTATGGACCCATATATGTTTTTTTACTCTCTATATACAGCTCTGTAAATAAATAAGAGTCCACTCCAGTTTCTTCATAAATCAGCATCTCCACATGTACAGCAGGTTCTTAGTGAGGAACAGAAGTTGGGTTCTAGCTTTAATGGCTTTACTGGCAGTGAGGGTCTGGCTCATAAGAACAAGGTCAAGCAGCAAACACACAGGACAACACAGCTACAGACTGGCAGAGGGCCAAAACCACTCTCTACTGACCGTGATGAGCGCCACCCCGTTCCAATGTCAACTTAACCACCGTAAGATGACCTCAAGTGACCTACAGATAGACTGGCGAGCGGTGGCTGGGGTGAAATGCACAGCGAGCATGGTTCAAAAAACAGGCTTCTGGAGGCGTCATTAGTGATTTTCTAAATAAACAGATCTAAATACAATATTTGGGAGACGTGTTTACAGTAGGGTATAGAATCAAACAGAACTGCTCATTTTGGTCAAAAACAAACCCAGAAACTGTAAAACTAGAGACACTGATCATTTTGAGGTGGTCTCTTAAATTTTTCCAGAGCTGTATTTCATCGCTGTCCAAAGAAAAACAAGTATCTCCAAAATGGCAACTTTACAGGAGAGGGCAAAAACCTCATTTAATTATAATGTAAGTCAATGGACTTTTTTCCAAGTGATTTTGGGACATTTCTTTTGGTCCATTCAACATGAAATTATCACACAGCGTAAACAGCAGCTGCTGTGTTCAAACGATACATAAAAGTCAAAATCGACAAAAACGGAGAGACATGGTTTTCATTGGACGTCAACCATATATTTATTATTTTTTGTGTTTATCACTTTGCTGTTTTTCTTTTTACTATTGTTATATATCCTGTCCTCTATATACACTATTGTTATATATCCTGTCCTAAAAACAGGCAGATGACTCAGTATCTGAGTTTCATCACTCTCTTTTAAAATGCTTTTTGCAGACTCTCATTCTCTCGTCTCGTCTCTGGGGTCGGCGGTTTGGAAGCCTCATTCACATACAAAGAGAATTTAAATGCTGAATAAATTCACGTTATTGAAAAGCTGGCTTAATATGTATTATTTGCAGAGCCAGGAATGATCCAGGAGCAGAGTTCCAGTGTTTTTATGCTGTTTAAAGCCCAGGGCTTTTGAATCGTAGATTATTTGAAACTCACTTATTGAAGTCGTGTGCGGGGCTGCGGCCCCAGTGGGTCAGAATGTATACGGAAAAGTTTTGGAGCTCTTTTGCGTACTGAAGTTTTAGTTCGGTTGAAGTATCAAAACTGGAATGTCACTTTGGGTGAAGTTTTTATCAGTCTAGTCAACATAGAGCGCATAAGCATGTGAAGAGCCAGCGTAAATGAGAAAGGTCAGTTGACTGTGTTCATGAGAATGTGGTTTAAATGATGACTGGTGTACGTGAGAGAAAGGTCGTCCGGTGCTTTTGGAGTAGGAGTTAAATTTGAACTGGCTTGACCTTTCCTGTCACTCCTTTCAGGGTTATGACCCTGTGGGCGTTCTGTAGGAGGTAAAATATTTGCTGATAGTGGAAAAAGTCTGTGAACTGGTTTACAGTGTTATGCACCATGTAGATCGATGCTACAAAGATACTGATTCGATAATACAGAGGTCTGCAGTTTTGGTTCCCGCCACTAGGGGCATCAGTATCCCTATCAATGCACTCCAGCACCTTGTTTCAGGGTAAAGTGGATTGAGCATCAATGCTATATTTAGCTAGGAAATAACAGTCTGCAGGGGCTTTTTACCTTAACAGCTTGAGGGTCCTAGTTATATGTAGATGTATATTGTCTTTTTGTTTGTAATAACTGATGTAATAACAATGTAATATTCTTGTTTCATGTGGGAAGGCATTCCATATGCTGCAGCGCGGCTTTAGCAGTTTAACAACAGGTGGTGGGGCAGAAATTGACCTTGTGCTACTACAGAATGGTCTAAATCAACAGGCTATGAATGACAATGAGTCACCTTGTGTGTTTAAGGTGGTAGTAACTTCAGGCTCCTGTAGGTGGCGCTGCACCAGGATGATGGGGATATAAACACCTGCGGGGTGTGAGTGACGGGATCCATAGATTGAGAAGAGGTGCTACAGTGCAGTGAATGTCTCGTTCCATGTGTGGAAAATGGCTCCAAAGCAGATGTTAATGATTGGCTAAAAGGAGTGACTGCGTTTGGGCGTGCTAAAGACCATAGTGTGAAGGTAGTAGCTGAATCTGCATCATGCGTCGTACGGGTCTACCAGCATTGGCTAAAATCCCAGTCTACAGGGAATTGTCCTCGGAATTGTGCCAGGGAAGGCATCCACCAAATCTGGCCCAACTGCTCAATTCTTTGATGCAAGAGTGTCTGAACATTGATGTGGCCTACATCCAGAAACTTGCATACAGATAGATGCAGTCAGTGTTGATTAGTCGTTGATGATGTCATGAACAAAACCACAGGGGTAGGGAAGGCTTTGTGACATTAGAACCTCTTCCAGCATAATGAGCGTTGGCAAATGAGGTCCTGCGAGTTCTGAGACATGGTATGCAGGTTCATATACTTTTGCCAAACGAAATATACAATGTTGGAATAAATAGATGAAACTAAGTAATTAATTAAGTAATAATTATAAGTGTTATTGGTGATTGCACAATTCACAACACTGTTGTTACCGACGGTATATTATTCTTCTTTCAAAGTCGTCGTCTTCTTCTTGGTTCACATTTGTTTGACATATTGGCACCGGAATGTTTAGGTTGTTTGGGAATATTTGATTTTTCTCTTATTAAGAATGAATGATGTGGAAAAGGGCATGCCCATCTACTGTACTCAACCGAAAGACACAGTTTCACATACACTATCTCAGGACAGGCCAAGAACAAATTCAATGATGGTCTGACCCGCACTCATCTGTTTGTCTCTCTTTTCCCCCCGTCACTCGTTCCTCCCATAGAGTCCTGTTTATTTTCAACCCACTGAGACCCTATTGTTTCCTTTAACCTACACCCCCCAAACTGCATGTACTTACTGAGGGCAGATCCCCAAACTCTAATCTACAGCCATACTGACCCGCACTCCTCTATGTGTCATCTATTCATCCCTCATTCCTGCAATAGAGTTCCATTCATTTTTATTGACACCTTCCATCTTAAGCTGTGCAATCAAGCTGCACTTTCTTGAGGAACTGCACTCTTCTAGTTTGTTTACACTCTTTATCTATGAGTTAAATGAAGATCTGATCATATTTCAGGTTGCAGTTATATGGAAGTCCTTCAAATGATAAAAGCTTAAACTTTCAAGCAGCACTGGACATTAGCCTGCTTGGTAATTGTAGCCTTAACTAATAATTTATAGTGCTCCTAAAACACTATATATTTAATGGTACCACTTTAGAATAGGGCTACCTTTATAAAGAGTTTATAAATGGTTTAAAAGGAGTTTACGAATGGTTAATAAACACCTTAAGATCATTAATAAGCAGTTACAACACATGAATAAGATGGGCAACGGTGACCTGTTGTTAGTCTATCAATGAACACACATACTTTTATACTATTAAAGCTCAGATTCTGATGTTTACTGATCTTATTTCATTTTTTCCATCTGTCCACACAAACCCTTTCAGCCTCCATACATATTCATATACATCATATGGAAGACTTCTTTTGTGCCCTTTTTATTAATGTGTTATAACTGCTTATTAATACTTTGTAAAGTGGTTATAACCTAACCTAACAACTAATAACAATAATAATCTGTTTTTAAATAATTTATAAATCCTTTATAAAGGTAGTCTAATTCTAAAGTGGTACTTATTTAACTATTAACCCCATGCAATACTCCAATTGCCATGCAAATACTTGTGGTTGTCCACTAATAATAATAAGTATGATAGAAATAATAACTTATAGGTGACTAAGCATCCTTGGATTTGACAAAAACACTATATAAATCGAACTCCTCACTAAAGATATTATTAGTTAATGATGATAAGGGCTTTTGCTTGTCCGACAGGGTCGAGGTTGAGGTTGCGACTGATGTAAAAATACCATGTGGACCAGTGAGACAACCACGTAGGCCTAATTCTCTCACTCTCTCCCCTCCCTCCCTGCAGATGAACAGGAGACATCAGGCTCCATCATCTACACGGTGGAGCTGAAGCGCTATGGCGGCCCCCTGGGCATCACCATCTCAGGCACGGAGGAGCCCTTTGACCCCATCATCATCTCAGGCCTTACCAAGAGAGGTCTGGCTGAAAGGTGAGTGCTGCAGGTCAGACTGGTCGACTCCAGACCCCCCCCAGGGGGATGGTATGTGGCCCCTCGGCTCGTCGTGTGGCATGATGGGCAGGTTTTTTTCCTTTCTTGTTTAATCAAGGATGGGGTCAGCGGCGGCCCAGCCTGAAATAAGTCACCCTGAAAGAGGCCAGGGCTTGGTTTGTCCGGAAGTATGGAAGCAGGCCATGGTTTTTCATTTGTCCTAAAATAACAGGTTTAAGGAAAGCAGCTCGTTCTGGAATATTCCTTAGGTGTTGAAGTTAGTGATGTAACAAGCATTTCACACACAGTGCGAGGGGTAGGGACAATTCCGCAGGGCTCATCCTGCTGAATGCACCACAGGCTCGTTGTGAGGCGGACGTAGTTGCTGCTTGCAGTTTAGACCAGTGTTTCTCAGCCCTGGTCCTGGAGGCGCCCTGCACTGCACATTGTAGTACTTTCCCTGCTCCCAGCATACCTGATTCAACTCAACAGCTCATTAACAAGCCCTTCCAGACTTGCAAGGGGGTGTGTTGAAGCAGGGACCCCACTAAAATGTGCAGGGCAGGGTGCCTCCAGGACCAGACCAAAGCTCCACTGGTCATCTGCTACAAACTGTGCCACGCAGTCTCGTTCTGACACGGTGTGAAAGCAATTGTCTAAAGTCACTCAGGTGCAACCGTTCTCAGGGCCAGCTTTACAGCCCTTCTTATGGGCTCAATAAAGAAAGTACTTAACAGGTGCCACACAAGGCCACCTTATGGGAGAAGCCAGTGAACTCAGAACACCGAGTTAAGAGCAGAGCAGCAGGTTTCTCCAAACCATTAGACTACATAGAAGTTACAGGAACTTTATAACACATGCATAAGCAGCATATGACCTACTTATAAAGCAGTACTTAAACATTTATAAACAATAACAGCTTAAGGCAGTAATTGCAAGATGTTATGTGAAGTAAATTACATTTTGTTAACATAAGGGGTCTTATATCTTATATTATTCCCTTTACAGCATTGCACTGAAGTGTCATTTCCAAGTAAAGAAAGCAAGAGGCCCGTTTAAGATTGCCACATATCAGTATGGACATGATGTATGCTTCCCTTAACTAGGCTCGAGCCTTACATGTTGCATTATTATACAGTGTTACAAACTGGAATAAACATTCCTTACTGTAGTTTAAGCGATCCTATGTCTGTATAATGTCATATATAAATATCTTGTCATATTGCTATTATTGCCAGAAGCTACTTATCAGTATTGCTTTGTATATGCTTTATACAGTTCTTGTAATATGAGGCCCCTATGTAGGTGAAAAGTGTTATTCACCGCAGTCAAAACAAGAGTCTTTTGTTTGCCGGTCAAGCTTGATGTAGTTAAACTGGTTTTAGTCTTTGTGTTTGTGGAAAATATACAAACTAATTTTATGTTCTTGGGTAATTGAATAATGAGTGTCAGCAAAGGCCGTCTCCAGCTCGGGCACAATTGAGTTTGTGTGTTTGATAAGAGGACTGTGGCCTGTTTTGAACTTCTATGTTTTGACCAGACTCTAAATGTCAAACAGAGACTGAGCTAGACCCACCTTATCCCTACATTCAGTGCTCAATTTGTCAGAAGCACCTGATATATAGGTTGTGATTTTAATTGCGGAGTGTAGTCGACCTTTTTGCAGCACAGAGGCTATCTGTCTGTCTATCTATCTATCTATCTATCTATCTATCTATCTATCTGTCTATCTATCTATCTATCTATCTATCTATCTTATTTAAGTGGTGGACCTTTGGGGATGAAGGAAGAATGTGGACCATCTCCCAGGCCCTGAGTACTGAGTTGGGCAGCATGGTGCTGGTGTATCAGGCACAGCATTGCCATGCCGCTGGGGTTTTCAAACACAGTGTTACTGCTGGGTTAAAAATGGTCCACCACCACCACCACCCAAAAATGGCCAGCCAAGAGTGGTCCAGTGGACCATTGATGAAGGGCTAGAGGATTGGATGCCAACGTGGTATGTAAGACGCCCACCAGATGGTCCGCATGGGGATGAAGGAAAGTTTAGACCTGAGTACTGAATTGGGACCTGCTAGGCTGCACAGTGACTAAGAGAAACTATGCATGAAAAAATATTAGCGTTTTATGCCATCACAAACCCCATTTTGGCAATTGTCATGGTTTCCTATACGAGCATTACAGCCCGTTAGCGCTCCTAATAATTGGCACTCAGCTAGTTTCCCTCTTTGAGCTCAAAATACTGGGAGGAGAGTATTGCAATGCACCTGCTCCATTTCCCACAGCCAGGGATGGACTGGCCATCAGGAAGCCGGGGACAATTGCAGATGTGTGTGGGCTGCTGAGAGAATGAGAGAGGGAAAAGCATGGTTGTTCCTGATGAGGTCCTGTTTAAAATGAATGGAGGTTTTTGGGGGTTCTAGTTGGTGGGAGGTCACTGTGGTTGTGGTGGGCTGGTCTAGACAAAAGTCCATGGCTGAATTTAGTTCCCAGTCCAGCCCTGACCAAGACTGTTAGTAAATATTGACTGTGTGTTGTGTAACATCTCAGAAAAGCTTGTCTGAGTCTTGGTGCTCAGATGGCTGCCATTGTTTGTGCTCAGAGAGAAATGAGAGTTTTTTCAAGCACAATTAACATTACTGCCTTTACAAAGGGGGAAAAGCACATGGAGAATGCCCCCATGGTGAATGCTTTGATGGGGCATCATTCTAAATCCGTCCATTCATTCATCTTCTAGGCCGCTTATGTGTCTGTGCTGGAGCTTATCCCATTCATTGGGCAGAAGGCAGGAAATGCCCTGAACAGACTGCCAGTCCATCACAGTCAATATTAAATTGATAAAGGAAATAAACATGGTTGTAGAAAAACGAAAACCAGTACGTGCCGTAATGTTGAATAACTGGTTTGGGCTAAATGATTGTTTGACAGTTTTCTATTGTAAATGAAACTCTGTGGCTCTGTATTATGTGTTTTGATATCATACACTAGACAAATGGGGCAGTCGTGGGCTGAAGGCTAGGGAGCCAGCCTTGTGACCGGAGGGTCGCTGGTTCGATTCCCTGAACTGACACTAACGGCTGAGGTTGAGTAAGGCCCCTATCCCCCATGGATAGGCCTGCCCACTACTCCGGGCAAGTGTGCTCACTACCCCCTAGTGTGTGTGTGTTCACTAGTGTGTGTGTGTGTGTGTGTGTGTGTATGTGGGTGTTTCACTTCACAGATGGGTTAAATGTGGTAGACTAATTCCTAAGGAGTCTAAACTCCTGTATGTTGATTGGCCTTACCTGAAATGTATAGAATTGGAATGAATCACAGACCGTCTTAATAATATATTAATAAGTAATAGCATTTTTTTGTCATTATTTTAACATATGAAATTAATATCCGGAGAAAGGAAGTTACTGTTTTAATCCAGTAGGTTACCAATTAAACCAGAATCAGAACAAAAACTAGTTTTGTTCTTGTATCTGGCAAAAACAAGTTTTCGTACAAAAGCCCAATGAAACACTTGATTATACGGTATTGGCCATTTGTTGACTGTAAAGTTGTGTCCGTGCTCATCGGCATGAACGTTCTTATTACATAAACCACTAAACTGTTGTGCAGTGTCTGTATTAATCTATCAGAAATCTGCTCTCTAACTGAACCTGTAAGTGTGCGTTCATAGGCAGTAACTGAACAGAGATGGTCCTGTGTTTTGGTCTTATGGTGGTACCTTAATAAATGTCTTAGTGGGTGGCTGATAAACTGAGCCGCAAGTGATGATATATATGTGTATGTATACCAATACATACCGATATACAGCATATATAAACCAATCAGCCTTAACATTAAAACCACCTCAGTGTATTAACACTCTTTATCCATTTTATCAGCTCCACTGACCATATAGGAGCACTCTGTAGCTCTGCAGTTACAGGCTGTAACTGCAGTGCTGAGAATGATCAACCACCCACATAATACCTGCTCTGTGGTGGTTCTGTGGGGGTAAGTGCAGTAAGTGTAGAACTACAGAGTGCTCCTATATGGTCAGTGGCGCTGATAGAATGGACAGTGTGTGTAGATAATAGGCAATGGATTTAATGTTATGGCTGATGGGTGTATACACACACACACACACACACACACACACACACACACATATACGTGCAGGAAATCAAACAGAGGAAAAGATTATATAACATAATACTGGAAAAAAGTACAATAAATTAAATAAAATCAGATGCAAGATTAATGCTATACATGAGTCAAAAATGTATATGTTTATGCCAGCATAAGCTTTTTAGAGATGTGCAGATTGTGTAGAGTTATGTAGAATTACTTGCATTATTATATTCATTGCTTTCCCTTTAAAACCTGTTTTTTACAGAACTGGAGCTATCCATGTTGGGGATAGAATCTTAGCCATCAACAACGTCAGCCTGAAAGGCAAGCCTCTGAGTGAAGCCATTCACTTGCTGCAAATGGCAGGCGAGACTGTCACCCTGAAAATCAAGAAGCAGTTAGACAGTAAGTTCTGCCTACCGTTTGTATCTGCTTCTTTCTACACGGGTGGGATGTTAAGACCAGGGGAGGATTCACGAAGTGTCTTAAGAAAGAAAATCTTCTTAAACGTGTAAAATAAAAAACTGAGTAACACTTCTTATGAATCCTGTATTCATAACGCTGTATACATATCTTTATAAAGCATTATAGCATACAGTACACGTTACTTTATAATACTAAGCATATGTGTGTATAATCGTCAGGTAGTTATAATTACATGCATAGTTTTTTATTAAGCACAAGTATAAGACTTTATAAATATTGAATTCATAACACGTTTTAATAACTGTTCACTTGCCTGTTCAGTTAACTAACAATAAATTCCATTAAATTCACATGTTGCTGTCCAAATAAAAACATCAAATTTTTTGTCA